>JASAMV010005458.1:0-73617 GCA_030248065.1 Rhynchonema sp. JSB1_4
CCCATCTACCGTAACCCAACTACCGTAACCCAACTACTGTAACGTACCGTAATCCTCCAATATCTACACAAGTTAACACAATACACTGAGGCTGCAGGTAGACGTGTGATACGGTAAGGGGACTGTGTGATACCGTATCCCTACTACCGTATCCCTTAGGCTTATACCTAAACATCACTCTAGAGTGCGTGACAGGTTACTTGCGTGACAGGTCACCCCACTGCGTGACAACTCGCCTATACATTGCCTATGCTTATACACTGCCTATGCTTATACACTGCCCCCCAGGTCCGGGCGGCCTATCCTTATACACTGCCTATGCTTATACACTGCCCCCCAGGTCCGGGCAGGATCGCCTATTCTTATACACTGCCTATCCTTTACACTGCCCCCCCAGGTAGGGCGCCTATCCTTATACACTGCCTATGCTTATACACTGCCCCCCAGGCAAAGGCGCTTTTTGAAGCCACCACTCGGGTAATGTACCTGGATCGCTTTGCGATCCAGGTACATTACCCGAACCATTTGCACCTAAAAAAAAAAAAAATAAAAACGCTCAGGGACGCAAAACGGTTAGGCATCAAACACCTAAAAAAAACAGGCCGGCCGCCCGCCGCTCAAAAAAAAAAACAAAACCACCGGCACGTCGGAAGCTCTGCTTCCCTACCAACCACAAACGAACAAAAAAAAACATATACAACGACAACAAAAAAACACACAACGCCAAAACAATTTACACATCACAATCACAAACAACATCGGCATCACTCGGCAAGCCTCAAACGCATAAAACATGACGATCACGTAACACGTAATACATATGAGTAAAACGGGTTAATAATGATGATAAAATAAATATGTACAATTACGCTCGGCCAACATCATTAAAATTCGCTCGGTTCAGTCGCGCGCAAATGACAGCGTTTATCTGCGCAGCGACTGTGTTTGTTCAGTATCTTCATTCCGAACTTTTCCGCTTCGAGCTCGTTAGCGACGGTATGACCGTCCCAACTTCGGTCATTGTCCATTTCATCGTATCGCACCTCACCGTAGGTATCGGTTATTGCCCGCACCAAACATGTGATATACTCGGTTACATCACAGTAATTCTTTCGGGCAGCATCATCGAGTACCGAGTTCAGTTTCAGTCTCAATCGCTTGAGCAAGCGGTCATTGGACTGATGTTTCACAGCTTCAGTCTCGGCGTCACGCACACAATCGACAGACTTAGACTTACTGAACGATGACGGCTGTTGTTCATGGACAACAGTCGATTGCTTGTCACGTGACTTTGTGGTTGTCACTTTCTCGGTTTCGGTTCGCGGCTTCATTTTTCGTTTGTCGTCCATCATGCCACGTTTGCCGCGTTTGGCACCTTTCTGTACGGCCGTAGCGAAATCGTCACGATTTACGGACGTCACACATTTGATTGACGCTTTAGCCGGACTTTTTGAGTTCCGTTGGCCAATGGTCTTCAATTTTCGCGCACGTCCATGAGCAACAAGCCCACACTGACATGGCTCCTCGTATGGACACGTGACACAAAACTCGTAGTCCTGATCGGAATCGGACAGTTGTGTCTCAATGTGCACGTGCTTTCCAGTGCCAATCGGCCGTTGTGCTGCGGGCGCCACATTGTTTGCATTGGTCTCAGAAGTGGACGCCTGCGGAAACGTCACTTCTTGTTTCATTTGACGTTTCGGGCACTGATTCGACATGTGGCTCGGGTCACCACAAATGAAACACGCTCGCGGACCATTGAATGCACCGTTTTGTCGTTGGAATCGATTGTTCACCACCATACCACGCTGCGAGCCTGCAGTCAACTGCAATGGATATTGCTGCTGCTGCTGTGGTGGTGGGAACTGTTGTTGCGCCTCATGACCATATGGACAGTCATAGGACCGATGACCCGTTTGCTTGCACGAAAAGCACGTGTGACCACCATCGGGTACAGGTCCACGTCCGCCACGTTGTTGTTGCTGCCAAGCATTACCACGGAAACTGCCTCGTGGTTGAAATGCATCTCGACCGGACCGAAAGTTCTGATCGACACCGTTATTGTTGAATCGGTTATTGAACGGACGTGCATATCCGCGACCATGGCCTCCACCTCGTGGCTGTTGTTGCCACGGGGGCTGCGTTTCGACTTGCTGGTGCTGCTGGCTAGCATTGTGACTTTGCATGGTTTTGGTTGGGTTCAGTGTTTTGTAGTCCCAAGTCACACCAATGCTTTCCTGTGCCATGATGAAAGCACGCAAACACGACACCATCTCGGTCACACTTTCCGTGTTGATACGGTTCTGTGCCAAGTGGGAACGGAACAGCTGCGGCAAGCCTTGTCGGAACATCATTGCCGAGTGCAACGCGAATTGGCTTGATGTTGAGCGCGGGAAAAGCTTTGCTGCAAACGTGTTTGACCGCTGCAGATAGCTATCAATCGTGTCACGTCCAGCGATCCATTCAAACTGCGACATTTGCAAATCGACCGTGTATGAGTGCGTATCTGCACCAAACGCTTGACTCAGTTCGTGCACGGCCTTGCGATAATGAAATCGGCTCGGGCCCATGTTGTGCCAGATATTGCGCGGTTCTTGTGCCAACAATGAGTAAAGCACAAACGCAGCTTCTTCATTCGTGACTGCACCAACATGACCACACAATTCACGACACTGTCGTTCGAACGCAGTGAAGTGCAATCGTGTTTCATTGCCCATGTAAATCGGGTATGCACCTGTCTTTCGATACACGCCAATGCTTTTCGTCAGCTCGGTTCTGCGTGCGACAGACAGTGCCCAATCGGTTTTTCCACTGGTCTCAATTCGAATGCGTTCAGTGGTGACAGGGTCACACACACTTGGCTCGAACAGGTCACCATCATTTGTCTCGGTCCAGACAGGAACCACGTGGTCACGTGACCTGCTGTTGTTGTTTGGTGGCGGCGGTGGCGATGGTTGTTGTGTGTTATTGGCTTGTGAGCCACCACCAACTTGAATCGGGCCGTTCGCACTCATCAAAGTCTGAGCACCTTGTGGTAGCGAAGCGGGATTGACGTAATTTGCCGTTTGCGGTGGTACTGTGCCGCCAAAGGAAGCGGTATGCATCAGCACTGGGTGACCGTGTCGCCCAAGACACACATTGCACAAACAAGGACTGCGGTCGGGTATGTACCATGTAGTACCAGGCACTGAGCCCTGTACCTGTATGCCCGTGCAACCTTGATTCGGCGTAGAAGTCAACAATGGACCGGTAGGTGCCGGCACAGTATTTGTCGATGGATTGCCGTTAGGCTGCGAACCGGTATTGCGACCTGCCTGCGTGGACGCACTTGGTTGGTTCGGATTAATTGTGGTTCGATATTGGCTGCGTTGTTGACTCTGCACCACAGATACAGGCGTCTGTACAATAGGTTGCACGTTTGACGTGACAACAGGCGGTGGCTGCGTTTGCTGCTGTGTACACATGCTTTGCGACACAACACTTTCAGCTTGCTGTGCGTGCGCTTGCATAAACGTCACTGGTTGTTGTTGTTCTTCGTCGTCAGTCTGTGCCTGATTGTCAGGTTGACTGGTATTTGCGGCTGCATGTTCATACTGCGCGTTTTCCAACGCGTGCTGTTGTCTGCACACGTATTGCCGCTCGAAATCACCCACAATTTTTGCAAACGCAAACTGGCTCATCTCGACTTCGGGCAGCTCGATTGCTTTGTACCAGTCACACATGTCCATTTGGTGCAGTACCCAATCTGACATGTCCGTGTAGTCGATTTCAGGATTCAGACGCACCAGAAATCGTTGCAGCTGACGAACTTGCACAGGTGCGCTATCAAACCACTCATTGACATCGAGGCTAATGTAGCCATTCACAAGCGGTCGAATAATCAAGCGCGGGCCGGGACCTGACGCGCTGGCACCTGGGATCGGACCCGGGACCGGGATGGCAATATATTGCATATCGTCATCCGGACCATACAGTGTGGAAACATCATCGGGTCTGGTCACAATAGGCACCTGAGGTTCATTATTCAGGTCGATCAAGTCCATATCGATAGATTGTCGGTCCGAAACATCGACACCAAATGGCTGGCCCTCAGCCAAATGCCCATCATTCAGTCGGTCACCCTCAGAAGGACCGGGTGCATTGTCCAAGTCAGCGTCTGCGATCGCATGCACTTCAATTTCGGGTGTTCTGAACGTGACAACCGGCTGGGGTTGACCAGGCGGCATAACTGCTTGCAATTGTTGTTGGTTGGCCCTGCTAGTGCTGGCAACATTATTTTGCAAACCCACTTGCGCGGGATGCTCGTCATAAGTAGCCAGATTTTTGTGCAAACGAGCGACATTTCGATCACTAGCAGCAGCAGCCTGTATTTGCAGCTGATTTTCATCCAACATCGGGTTTGACCGTGTGGAACGCTGCCAAAATCGACTGATAATACCGCCCCCTGTTGCAGCACCTCGTCGTCGTGTCTCACGCTGCACATTCAATGTATTCAACGCCGGTTCGGTCGGTGGGCGCTCACCATATGGCTGCAACCCACTCACATCAGGTTGTTGAGCGTTATTCGACATTGTGTTTTGTTTTATTTTACCAAAATTTTTACAAAGTCAAATTATAAACGGGCGAAACAGCGACTTTTATTTGCAGGAAGGTCGGCCAAACACACACAACGGCTTGTCTCGTCTCACTGGGTAGCAGCGACAAGAGCAAGACAACGACAACAGCAAATAATAAAAGTCCACAGACAAGGTTTGATTGTCTGCCACGAAAATAGACACCGTTTTATTCGTTCGTTCTCGTTTTCTTTTATTCACACACACAACATGGGTGTAAGTGAATCAAAATACAAATACTGGCGATTTATGTTCGCCAAGATTGATATTTTATGATGGACGGCACGTTAACGAACGAAGCACAAGATCAAATTATCGTTTCAGCCACAGCACGCTATGAGCGGCTCGGCTACAGGTACAGTTCACGTTCGGTGTCGAATTTTCAGCACAATTGTTCGCTTGTTTGCCCTCAGCAGCCGTTCAGAGACTCTGAGCCCGATGGCAATAAAATAATTCACAAGTTCAATTTAATCGGACAGCGGCAACTTCAGTTTTCAAGCCAATTTTCGGTTGCGGTTGAAGCAGCCGGTCGTCGTTTGGCTGGAAAAACTATGTCCGAAAATTTTTGGGAAATTTGGCCAGGGGTTCCCCGGCCCAGGCGTTTTCTGGGTTGGCGAAGTGCTCAGGGTGCACTCCAAACCACAACGGCACAACCAAAAGTCCTCGAAGAAGCTAAATCTCGTAAAATGCACAGAACAGCAGAAGGTTTTGACTCTCCCTGACGGCCCTTCTGTTCGAACGGAAATTTATGGAGTTTTCGTGCGGCCCGGTCACTTGTTAGGGGTTCGCCCCGCCTTTTGAGCAAGTACAAACCCGGTCCAAGATCCCTTTTGCTACACTAGACTCCAAACACGACGGGTGACCGTAAAGTCCTCGGTCTCGAAGGGTCGGTTGAAGACCCTTTTAGTGGATAAATTTACTGGGAAAGTGCCCCCCTGTGACTGCACACAAACGAGACGTCGCTACTATAAGGACAAGCAAACACTCGACTCGATTCACTCGACTCACTTTCGATTCAATCACCCCCAATGTCGGCCCGGATTTTTCGAACACGCACAATCACCGAATTCGGGCGTCGATTCGATCGTTTTACCGCCCGATTTGTCGAAGCTCACCAACACACGCTCGAACGAAACGAAAACCTCAATAAAATCAAACTTTTAGCCACGAAAACAACAATAAAATGAATGAAAAATGCCCCAAAACGCTCCCCCCAAAACTATTGCGTCAACCCAATCTCCGTTTCGGTCGAAGGTTGCACGTGCAGGCAATAGCAGATCACGTCGGGCTCACCAGATGAGATCCTGCGAGCCCAACAGGTATCTACTAGTGCTTGCAGAACCGGAATCGTCAACCGAGCCAAATCAATAGAAGCCAATATTCGGAATGCTCGTTTCGTGCGTTTTCGGGATTCGGGAATGCAATGTTCGTTCGTTCACTCGCTCGTCAATCAGCCGACTCGCTCGTTCACAATATAGTTTTTATAATAACAAAAGGGAATAACCAAAACAATAGGAAGCGCAACCGCGCACACGGGGCACACACGTATTTCCGATAACAAACACAAACGTAACCGGCCGAGATTCAGAGATTCTTCCTTCAACAGAATTACAGTAACCCGTTCTCTTACATTGGAAAGACCAGACAGGTAATAAGATTTGGAATGGTTAAAAAGAGAAATAGGGAGGAAATAAAAACACACAAAAGAGAGGGAGAAGAGAGAAGAAGAAAGAAAAAAGAAGAAAAACAAAAAAAAAACAACAAAAACCACAAAACCCACACAAACAAAAAAAAAACAAACAACAAAATAAAAATTTATATTAAAAATAATAAGAAAAAAATATTACATAACGTGTGTGTGTGTGTGTGTGTGTGTGTGTGTGTGTGTGTGTGTGTGTGTGTGTGTGTGTGTGTGTGTGTGTGTGTGTGCTGGCTGGCTGTGTGTTGTGGGTAATACATTGTGCGCTTTATGAATCAGGCAACTACGTAGCGTGCACTAATGCATTGTTGTGTGTGTTTGAGCGTCCATTATGGCTCTTTTTGAGCTGAAAAACATTTAACCAATTGGAATTAATATATGTTTACGTAACAACGAATAAAAACGGTGGCCGGACAATTGAGCAAAGCACATTTGAGCAAGACCACTTTGAGCAAGTGAAAAAGAGCAGGGCCAAAAGAGCAGAGCACTTATTTTGTTCCAATGGCTTAGGCTTAGGCTGATTTTGGTATCAGGCTTAGGCTTAGGCTTAGGCTTACACTTAAGATTAGAGTGGGGAATCCTATAAATAGCATTCCTTTCTTGTATTCCATTGATTCCATACCTTATACCGATAAACAAACCATCTTACTTCAACTGGTGGACCTGCGGGGTATCGTGTCCCCTATATCCTCGCGCAGTGCCCAAAAAATTACCGTAACCCTACGTCGTGGTCTCTGCTGATATTTTGTCCAATTATGGCCAAGCTGCCTGGACATTAAATTATTATCTTTGACTCTCGCCGACTTTGCCGTCATTGGGCCATGGGGAGCCCCCGATGTGGAATTGGGCCATGGAGTAGCCCTGCGCCGTGGAGTGCGCTGATGTTTTGCCGTCGCGCCGCCAAGAAAAATTCGGACCAAAGCGTCGTGGAAGCAATTTGAATCAAGAAAAGTTTGGACCAAAGCGTCGTGGAATAAATTTCGATGAAGAAAATTTCGGACCGATCGCGTCGTGGACAAAACTTTGATGAAGCGAGCCGATGTGCCGCGTTGATGATGTGTCGAGAAGATGAAGACTGTGGGTGGAGTACGACTAGCCGGAAAGATCTGCAGCTTCGAGCGTTGATGTTGGCAAGGACAGTGAGAGAAGAAGAATTTTGAAGTGCAGATGGTAATGTGATGCAAGCCACACGATGAAAAAAAGATTTTACGGATATTTTAAAACAGTTGAATTAACACTAATCTGTGATCTGTGATAAGCGCGTAATACAGTGACCCATGAAATGTCATTTAAACCCGTCATTTTCTCCCCAAAACCACTTGTCCTAGGCTCCCTGGCGGGGGGAGGAGTGGGGAATCCTATAAATAGCATTCCTTTCTTGTATTCCATTGATTCCATACCTTATACCGATAAACAAACCATCTTACTTCAACTTCAGTTTTGTGTTTGGGCTTAGGCTTAGGCTCAGGCCTATTCGTTTTTAGGTTCTGCTCTTTTGGACTCTGCTCTTTTTCACTTGCTCAAAGTGGTCTTGCTCAAATGTGCTTTGCTCAATTGCCCGTCCGCCTTAAAAACACATATAACCGCTGATTTTGGCTTTAGAACCATACTTTCTGTACAAAAAGTCTAAGTCATGGTCTGGAACCGTTCATACTAAAAGTTACGAACTCTGCGATAGCACCACCGTGTTTCTCGAGTGCGAAAACCACATAAACAACTTTAATAGTTCTGGTAACCCAACTTTTCGGCGAAATTTTACTTCGGGAAGCACACTTTACATACAAAAAGTCGTGGTCATGGTCCGGAACCGGTCTCAGTCGTGGAGTTACGAAGTCGGCGACAGCACCATCGTATTTCTCGTGTGCGAAAACCCTATATTAACATTTCTGGTGCTCAGTAACGTCTGGGCCCTGACTAGTTTTTTGTGGAAAAAAGGGAAAGAACGTTTTTACAAAAATGACAACTGTATCTTGCCCGCGATTGCGCGTGTGGGCACGCAGCGGGATGAAATACTGTGTAGACCTAGAAGTCCACGCCGTACAAGTTGTGTGCAAGTTTGGGCTTCTCAAGTTAAGTCTTGTGAAAATGGCATGAGTTTAAATTTTTCAACTCACGCAATATAAGGAATGAACCATATGTCGCTTAGCATTACAATGAAATTCAACTCCGATACATACATACATACATACATACATACATACATATACATAAAGTAAAACTACGCCAACACGAGCCCGATTTCGGAGCTGGCAAAATGGTGAAACATTCATGACGTGGCTGCTGATTTGGGAAACGTTACACGTTGTGGCATACAACATGGAGCATGATGATTTTCTCTTTCTTTGCGTTTTGCAAGTTCACCACCTCCGAAATCGGGCTCGTGTTGGCGTAGTTTGCCTATATGTACATACATACATACATATGGGCAAACTACACCAACACGAGCTCGATTTCGCACCTGGCAGAATGGTGAAACATTCAAACGTGGCTGCTGATTTGGGAAATGTGCCAGGTTGAATAATGCAAAATGAGTCATGATGATTTTCTCTTTCTATCCGTTTTGAACACACGCCACCTTCGAAATCGGGCTCGTGTTGGTGTAGTTGGGCTTTACATACATACTCTACTATATACTACACCCATGGTAGGGTTAGGTGATGTGAAGTACCAATTTTTATGCAAAAATAGCACTTTTAGACAGTGTTCGAACGGGATGCCGAACGGCAAAAAAATAGAGAAATTTTCCAATTTTGAAATAATTTAATTTTTTTTACTTTTGGAACGAATTTTTTAGAAAAACCACTTGGTGGCACCTGTAATGTACCACTGCATGCTACTTCACACATGTATATACTGTACATGTGTGCAGGTTTTGTGCAAAATCTAAGTAGTAGCAGTAGTAGTATCGACCATTGGATAGCATGGTTTTCGTATCACCTGTGCTTTATGTGCACTTAGAACACATTATGTAACGAAAATTCCCCTATTTTGTACTTGAGCGCTCTTTTTTTATCGTGTTGGGCAGATTTTGGCTGGAATTAAAAAAAATTTTAATTAAAACAATTTTTTTTAAAAAAATGGGGTTCGAATAAATCTTTTTTATTGACGACTGGACGGTACAATGATGAGAAATAAGCATTTCGAGCAATATTTATGCGGGCTGATCAGGTAATCTCGAAACAACGTTGCAAGGTTCTGGCGCCAGCTCAGGGAGGTCGCACCCCAACAAGCCTCACCAATACCACATCAGTTTAGTATTGGTCGCACAATGACTATATAAGAATCCATCCAAAAATTTTCCTGAATGGTAAGGCACGTCTCGCTGCAGATCACAAGCGTTCTATTTATATTTTTTCTAAAACATTTCTGCCGATATCACGCTCACTGTGTTCAAACAGCTTCACTGTAATATCGCCAGAAATATATGTTTGATGTTGCCGGGATGGCAGTGCCGTGATGCAATCATGTTGTTGTGTGTCTTTGAGAGACGAACAGCACCAAATTCCAATACACAGAATATATTGCCGAATTTTCGACACTCAATAGTGTCCTCGTCAGGGCTAAAATCAACAAAAAGAGAGATAGGAACCGGTTGTCACAAGACATCATTTCAGAAAACGCAAACAAGGTGCAAAACAGTCAGATAAACAAGTGGCATTTTGATACAGATATTGGCTATTGTTGGGTTTCAGTGCTCTGTTGATGTATGGATTGCGAGCGAGAATAAAGGCCGACTCCATAACACGCAGTTGTTTTTCTGTGTTACAGTGGTCTAGCACCTTTACCTTCGCCAGAAATGTTTTGGAAAAAATACAAATAGAACACTTGTGATCTGCAGCGAGACGTGCCTTACCATTCAGGAAAATTTTTGGATGGATTCTTATATAGTCATTGTGCGACCAATATCTGCCGTAACCAGCATGCAAACTGGCACAAAGAAACTCCGCCTTCTTCACTCTTTGGGCAAGCGTTAGTTGCTGCTAAAAACGTTCCTTTCCGGATAAGGAGTTGCTAATGTACTTTCCGCTAATTTCGGTGGAGAACTGATTGAAGATCTGTTTACTAAAGTTGCCGGTGTTTTCCACTGCCGATTAACTTTTCAATTCGGCTTCTACGCCATTAGATTTCCCATTCAACTGGAACGCAGAGACACGGTCGTGAGCAACTAGAACAAGCAGTATCGCACAAAGGGATTTCGACTCAGCTTTTGGAAAACTCAGTTCAAACCGGGTATGTCACGCAATGCTCGGACTGTTGACATGTGTCGCACTGCAATATGCGCGGTCACGGTCACAAAATGATGTGATAATTCGTTGACGAACTGTTAACAATTGGTTAAAAAAGCAACCAAAAATTTAGCCCAATCACCTACATATATTACTAAATATAGTTGACCCTGGCTATAATGAATCGGTCGGAACATTCTATTCTGTTCGTTATAATGGATTACCATCTGCACGGTTCGGGATGTTCTGACGGCAGTACCATGATCCCAAATCTAGGCCAAACCGTTTTTCTTTTAAAATTATGCTCAGTCTAACGCATGTTTTGCGATGCATTGGTTCACAACATGGTGTCGTTAATCCACCTTGCAGACGTGGGTCGGCTATGAGAAGCAAAACTGTCGCCAAGTAGTTCATTTAAAGGGTCTCCGCCATATATATTCGACCAAAACCAATCTCAATGAAACTTGGCACGGTGACTGGGTTTGGTCCAAAACACTGACGGCCAAGAAAATTTTTTCCCACATCAGCTCCCTGTCTGAGCCCGAAGGGTTGAAACGTAAAAAATTTTGACCCTACCACCGCACCCAAATAAAATACCGATCTGTTTCGCATGTTCTTAATGTGCCGTTTAATCACAAATGTTTCATAAACGCCTTGGCTCTAATTTAAAATTATACTCACTTTTTTGGCACTACCACAGTTCGCGCTACTTTGCCAAAACCACGCTAATTTTAGAAAAAAATTTTCCGTTGTATTTTTGGGCCACATAGACAGCACACAGAGCTTTACTATAAAATAGGAAACAAAGCCCATTTATCGCGCTATTCAAGCGATCAAAGACCAATTTCCCATCGCTGATAAGTTTCGACAAAAGTTCGCTCAACTGTTGTGAGCCTCAGCTTTTTGGCCCTTTTCTGGGGACCCCAAGCACACTTCTATGTCATAATTTCCTATTTTAACAACGATGTACCAAGGTGATATATGGCATGCCAGATAGTAAAATACAATTGTTGTTAATTATGTGCAAAACTATGTTGGTTCATCTGCATACTTGGAGGTACGAGCAAGAAATGAATTTTACACAAAATTCATAATTTTAGCAAATTTTCGCTTCCGTCATATTTATAGCCTACCCGCAGTTGTGATGGAAGTGTGGTATTTACTGTTCGATGAAGCCCCAACGTTATTGTTGTTTATCGATCAAAATCCAAAATTCTAGCTCTAACGTATCTTTAGAAAAATCGTGATCATTGAGGTCCATTGGACTTGGAACTACAACCGGGCTTGTAACCGGACCAGCGTCTACGGTGCCTTTATTTGAACGACTTCTGCCCAAGATACGTTAGAGCTAGAGTTGTAACAACTATTACAACTAACAACTAAATTAACAACAACTGTATTTTTACTGTCTGGCGTGCCATATATCACCTTGGTACATCGTTATTAAAATAGGAAATTATGACATAGAAGTGTGCTTGGGGTCCCCAGAAAAGGGCCAAAAAGTTGAGGCTCACAACAGTTGAGCGAACTTTTGTCGAAACTTATCAGCGATGTGAAATTGGTCTTTGATCGCTTGAATAGCATGATAAATGGGCTTTGTTACCTATTTTATAGTAAAGCTCTGTGTGCTGTCTATGTGGCCCAAAAATACAACGGAAAAATTTTTTTCTAAAATTAGCGTAGTAGTAGTAGTAGTAGTAGTAGTAGTAGTAGTAGTAGTAGTAGTAGTAGTAGTAGTAGTAGTAGTAGTAGTAGTAGTAGTAGTAGTAGTAGTAGTAGTAGTAGTAGTAGTAGTAGTAGTAGTAGTAGTAGTAGTAGTAGTAGTAGTAGTAGTAGTAGTAGTAGTAGTAGTAGTAGTAGTAGTAGTAGTAGTAGTAGTAGTAGTAGTAGTAGTAGTAGTAGTAGTAGTAGTAGTAGTAGTAGTAGTAGTAGTAGTAGTAGTAGTAGTAGTAGTAGTAGTAGTAGTAGTAGTAGTAGTAGTAGTAGTAGTAGTAGTAGTAGTAGTAGTAGTAGTACTTGCTACTAGTGTTCGAACGGGATTCAGTGTTCCAGCTCGACTTGTTCGCGATTGGTGGTGCTTGCGGTTTCATCACGCTCGGAATCAGCAGCACCTCTTAGGGGCGCGGCCACGCAAACACGGTTGTGGGCCGCGGGTCAGCAATAATTATATGTCCAATGACCGCTCCGCGTTTGCATGGCCGCACTTGCGGGTCGCGGTTTGCGGGTCACTTGAAACATTTATTTAGCTATCACACACAAAAATGAACCAAGCAGCGCTGTGCTACGCCAGTCTGCGACGTTGGCTGGACGCGGATTGGTTAATTTTTGTGTGTTGCAGCTAAACAAATGTTTCAAGTGACCCGCAAACCGCGACCGGCAAGTGCGGCATGCAAACACGGGGGCGGTTGTTGGACATATAGAGTATTTTTCTGACCCGCGACCCGCGCCAGCGTTTGCATGGACGCGCCTTTACAACAGCTTGGCGAATTATAATTGCATAATTTTTTACTTCTTGTTCTCAAAACTTAATCCCGATCCCGGTACTTTTTTTGAGCGGGATCGGGATCGGGATCGGGATTGTCTTTTTCAAAATGCCGGGATCGGGATCGGGATCAGAAAAAGGGCCCGGGATCCCGGGATCGGGATCGGGATCCCGTTCGAACACTGGTAGCAAGTTTTATCGTTTCAGAGACACGATAAGGGTGATGCATCAAACAACCGCACAAGGCGTGACACAAGTGATATAGCCTGGGAAATTACAGTGTAACCCGGTGGTGATTACTTAGACGGAAACATGATGATAATAGAAGCGAGCACACAGGACAAAAAATATGATGAGCACACACGGCAAATAATAAAGCATGGTAGTCTAACAACACAATGACACAATTGAGGTTTTATGGAATCGCAATTTCTCCAAAAAATAATCCAATGAAACACGAGCTTTGATCCATTTCAGGGTTGATTCAAAGTTGTTTCGAGATCACGTTATCAGGCCGCGTAAATGTCTGGCAAGCGCGGATCCAGGGAGTTCACACGGGCCATGACCCCTAAAATCGCACGACTTTCAGTTTGATGCACATCGCGCGCTTCGGGCCTTAGATAAACCCTTTTTCAATGAAATTTGGCCTTCGCGCGCGTAAAAAGTGCCAAAATTTCGGGAACCTCGCGCGCGTTGTCACATTTTAATATTTGCCAATATTTAAACCGGGCAACCGGATATCGCATTTTTTTTATTTCTGGCACCGTCAATCAAATAGTATGATTACAGAGGCGCGGCCGGAGAAAATTTCACATGCGGCCGGTATGATGCACGTACTGGTACAATTTGTATGAGTCTTCAAAGATTTCTTTCAATGTAATGTCACAGCCCTTTTTTCCGAATCCGGCCTTTCGCAATAAAATGTGACTATATACGATGAGTGATCACAAAAACATCGTTCAAACAAAATGAAATGAGTGTAAATTGTGAGAATTAATTTTTAAAAATTTGCTTTCGGGAACAAACTCGAGCTTGTGCCGACTTACGCTCCCCCTTTTGATCAGGCAACGGCAGAACATTTAGTAGAGAATCCAACCAGCTCGTCAACGAACAGCCACGTGTGAAATGTTTCACAAAGGTTTCATCTGTCAGCGAGCTGGTTCTTGTCTCAGTCTCACTACCTTTCATGATCAAAAGGGTGAGCGTAAGTCGGCACAAGCTCGCGTTTGTTCCTGAAAGCAACTTTTCAAAGACAAATTCTGACAGTTTTAACGTGGTTCATCTCGTTTGATCGTTGTTTTTGTGACAGTTGGACATAAACAGTCTAACTGCGTAGTAAAAAAAGCAAGCATGAGATATACGGTTTCCCGCTTTAAAGTGCCACTGCCAACCAAGCGTCATCAAATTAATTCGTGTCACTATGTTTGTCAGTTCATCACAATTGTCCCGTTTTTTTCACAACCGCCCTGAAGATAACGTGAAGAAAGCGTTCAAAACGCCGTACTTTGATCTGATGCTGTTTATTGGGTTGAACGACGTAACGCAACTGACCATGTACAGCATGCAATACAGCCTGTTTATGGTGATCATCAGCAGAATTGTGAGTTGTAAATGTGCTCCGTTGGGTGCGCCGTATTTTGTGATGGGGTTGACTCACTAATTTTCACCAGTGTAAAAGTGTTGCGGGACGGTTCAGGCCCGGGGCACAGCCCGTAAATGTGTCAAGTATGCTGGTCCTGAATTTGACGGGCCTGAAAAAGTGGGCTTGAAAAGGTCGGGGCTGACCTTCCGGGACTGAAAAGCCGCTTCATTATGCTTGATGAAGATATTTCACGCTGTTCGAAATTAGTGAGTCAACTCTATGACAAAATATGGCGCACCAAACAGTTGCACGCACCCTACTTTCGCTAACTATTGTTCTTCATGAAATGTGCGCCAACTGTGGTTGATAACATCAACCGAAGTCCAAACACCAGCTCATGAGACGCCTGTTACTGTTTTACGTGCTTCGAAACATTTTCAAAACAAAAGAAAGAGAGAAATGTTTCAACCGCGACCAGCGCAAAAGTTATCCCCGTCCTCGTTTATAGCTGGGTCGGTCACACGATAAAGACTACAAACGACTCGAGCCTATTTTTCAATAAAATGAACGTACAGCATAAGCCAGCACGTTCGTTTACCGTTGTCCAGGAGTCGCTGGCGTGGCTGTACAACTACACCTGGGTGTATGACTACTTTGGCTCGTGGATTTGGCAGTCAATCACATTCAGCACTTACCTTTTGTCAGCTCTAGTCGCATTCAATCGCTACACGGCCGTAATGAAATGCGTAAAACACGCGCATGTAAGTGTTTGGTGGTCATTTTTTATTTATTTAAAAAAACACGTAGGCTGTGAGCAGATAAACGCGGAATGGCAGATTTCTGCATTCCGCATTCCGCGTTTATCTGCTCACCTTTGCGGAATTCGGCATTTCTGCAAGTAAATTTATGCTTTTGGTCAAACCTCTCAGTTGCTCTTTGCGTTAACACGCAACATTTTGAGGTCAGCACGCTGGAAGTTGTCATCGTCACCCAAGTACGCACAATTCCGCAAAAAGGTGAGCAGATAAACGCGGAATGCGGAATGCAGAAATCTGCCATTCCGCGTTTATCTGCTAACCAATTTCCGCATTCCGCGTTTATCTGCTCACAGCCGTAACGTCTAAGTTGTTGAAAAACCGCGATGTGTCCATGCCCGACAATGGCCTCAAACATGACTCGGTCGCCATTAGGTCTGTCAGAGTGCTTTCCAACGGTGTATAATACTGTGCCCTGCCACCCTTCCTACGGTTATGCCCCGAGCCCTTTAAACGTTGCCGCGTAATGCCAGTTTGAACTTCCTTGTCAATTCAGGAAAAGTTTTGGACGGATACTCATATAGTCATTGTGTGACCAATACCGACGATGTGCTTGTTGTGTGCAGCTGGTTAAACATACGGTTGATTTCGAAGAAAACAGAAATGCATGGCGCGACCGTTGATGGCGATGGCGCTTTGAGAATACAGCCCTTTGTGTCACCACAGTAAGATAATCCCGCCCGATGCCCCCCACCACCGAGAAAGCCCCAATGGAGAAGTATTTGAATTTACACACACACACACACACACACACACACACACACACACACACACACACACACACACACACACACACACACACACACACACACACACACACACACACACACACACACACACACACACACACACACACACACACACACACACACACACACACACACACACACACACACACACACACACACACACACACACACACACACACACACACACACACACACACACACACACACACACACACACACACACACACACACACACACACACACACACACACACACACACACACACACACACACACACACACACACACACACACACACACACACACACACATTGTGAATCATTAGCCTGTTTTTTGTGCAGTTTGCAGCAGTTGTTCACTTGCATCGTCGAGTCAGATATTGGTCGCACAATGACTAATGGAGAATTTATCCAAAAGTCAAAGGATGGACCCTGATTCAGGAACTGCCACGCTCAGCCACTGTTAACCACTCAGTTACTTGTATTTCTCACGAAACATTTTCACCTGAAAATAACCAGTAAAACAACCACGTTGCTGTCAGCTGGCGGTTGTTCTGCTGGTTTATATTTTCAGATGAAAATGTTTTGTCGGACATACAAGTAGCTCAGTGGTTAAACAGTAGTTGAGCATGGCTGAGCCTGAATCAGGGTCGATCCTTTGAATTTTGGATAAATTCTCCATTAGTCATTGTGCGACCAATATATGCCTGCTTGCCCTGGTTTCTTTCCATTTCTTATGCATTGAGCTGGGTTATTGCATTCTGGGCTGAAAATGCGATAGCCACGGATTGTTATTTTGTAGGATCAATTAGATTCTGTTTTTTACCCACGAAGTTTTTTTCGTTTATCTTTTATCTTAGTTATCTTTTCGATCAATCTTCAATCGAAAGCTTCATCAAATCCCTTCCCATCCTAACTAACTACAGTAAACTCTACCAAACTCGTCTGCCGATCGTACCCAGGGTAGGTCAGGGTTGGGCAAAAAACGTTTTTTGGGCAAAAAACGTTTTTTAAAAAAAAACGTTTTTTTTAAAACGCCCAGATGACCAAAATACATATGCCCACAAAAAAATTGGAAAACGCTCATGTTGAGAAGAAAACGTGGTTAAATGAAGTAATTCTATGTGTTCTGAGACAAAATAAACGGGTTTCAACCCTTTTCTAGCGAGTTGTTAGGATCCCATATCAGACTCGCATCATGGGACCAACTTTGGCCGGGGTCATCACTGAAAGTCAAACTCCGTATATCGACGTACCTCGACAAAGTAAAAATTGGTCGAAAATTTTTTGAAAAAATGGGACAAAAAATTGATTTTCATTGAAAATCAGGGTAGTTTCCCTAAAAAATCAGGGAAAATCAAGGAAATTCAGGATAAAAAAACGAAAAACGACCCAGACGTTTTTTTAAAAAAACGTCGTTTTTTTAAGAAAAAACGCCGTCGTTTTTTTTGCATAACCCTGGGGTAGGTACGGTGTTTTTTGTGAAAACTGTGACACCGAAAGTGAAACTACTAATTGTGCTTGTAACCAACTGCTGCAAAGTACACTGAGGGTGGCATTTTCGAAACGGTGTAAAGCTCAGTTGGGTGTAAAGGTCGGTGTAATGGCGAACTTAGGTTGAACATGGAAACCGGAACACGGAAACAATTTCATACAAACCAGTTTCGTGGATTTCCGTGCACGGAAATATTTCCGTGGCACGGAAATATTTCCGGTTTCCGTGTTCCGTGTTTTTTTATTTTCACGGAACACGGAAATATTTTCGTGTGAATAGTTGTTGCTGTTTGCGTCAACACGCGGGCTTTTGACGTCAGCACGCTGGCTTTTGTCATCATCACTGCAAAAGCATCGTTTGCGTGCCTGAATCATTGCCGTGTTCCGTGGCACGGAAATATTTCCGTGTTCCGTGATTCTCCAAAACATTCACGGAACACGGAACACGGAAATATTCCCGTGTTCCGGTTTCCGTGTTCAACCTAAGTCCGCCCTAAGCTCGGTCGAAAGCTCGGTCGGTGTCAGCTCGGTGTAAACATAAAACATTCCACGTTAACAGCAGGCAATGTTTCATGTTTACACCGAGCTGACACCGGCCGAGCTTTCGATTGAGCTTACACCGACCTTTACACACAACTCACCTTTACACCGTTTCGAAAATATCACCCTGAAAGCAGCAAATGATTCCGCAATGCACACACACGCATCTTATAGCTGGCGTGGCGCATGTGTGGGGGATAGTTCGTGTCGTTTCACCATTAGGCCGGCCCGGGTTGGATTTTATAAGGTCACACCATTTAGACATCGTAGATTTAAAGATAATAATTATTTTGCGTGGGCACTACCGACATTTACATTTTTGATTTTCGAGCGTTTTGTATCTTTTTCTTCGTAATTCAGGGTTGATGCCGATTTCAGATCGGATGCTATGCTTGGCCTACCAGAACTTGTGCTCACATTTGCAAGACTTTTCAAAAATAAAAAAGTTATGGTCCATTTAGAATTTTGACACGGCGCTTTTCTTAGCAAAAATTTGATCGGAAATTTGTCCGTTTTATCGACCAAAAATGCGATTACGGGCCATATCCTATCACGGGCGCCACGGGCGCAACGGGCGCATTACGGTTTCAACTACAGCAAAACAGCATTGCGTCCGATATGGTACGCCACACAGGGAAAAGTCAATTCTTAGCGCTCCTTAATGTTCCGAACATTAAGGAGCATTAAGATCGCATTAAGGAGCATTTAGGGCGCGGCCATGCAAACGCGGGCGCGGGTCGCGGGTCAGAAAAATATTCTATGTTTTAGACCCGCTCCGCGTTTGCATGGCCGCACTTGCGGGCGCGGGTCGCGGGTCAGAAAAATATTCTATGTCCCAGACCCGCGCCCGCGGTTGCATGGCCGCACTTGCGGGCGCGGGTCGCGGGTCAGAAAAATATTCTATGTCCCAGACCCGCGCCCGCGTTTGCATGGCCGCACTTGCGGGCGCGGGTCGCGGGTCAGTCGAAACATTTCTTTGGCTGGGCTTGTAGCGCGCGGAAACTGTAGAGTTTTAAAGGGGGCCTTTCGCATTTCAAACCGCCTTCAAACTTTGCACGCATTTGAATATTGTTCAGGGCGTTATTAAACTCTCACGCACCAAGAACCCAATCTGCAGCATGCGACCAGGAGATGCACTTTAAGAAGAACATCCGGGAACAAAGTGTGCGGCGGACCAGCCCAATTTATACCTGCGCATTCAGGCAAACTGCTTGATCAAAAAGGTGTCAAGGCGAATGAATGTTTCGCATGAAACGTGCAACGCCACTAACTATGGAATTTCGCTTTTCTTTAGATTTCGAATTTCAACGAATTGTTCCAGCGCGACAAGCAGACCTTGAAACATTCAAGGTCACGACGTTCACTAAACAACACGTTATCTCCAACAGCCACGTAAATATGCCAGCTCACAAACCAACCACAGCCCGACTGACACGTATCACAGCAAAACACGCGTACGTGGGAATGTTTCATGATATTGGTGGCAGGCAACAGGGAAGGCTTAAACATCACTCTCTAGCCAACAGCCGGCATAATGCACTGCACTAAAGAACAGAATTTATTGTGGCGACTAGACTAAACAGTTCGTCTGCTTTAAAACGTGGTTTTCGCGCGCTACAAGCCCAGCCAAAGAAATGTTTCGAGTGACCCGCGACCCGCGCCCGCAAGTGCGGCCATGCAAACGCGGACGCGGGTCTGGGACATAGAATATTTTTCTGACCCGCGACCCGCGCCCGCAAGTGCGGCCATGCAAACGCGGGCGCGGGTCTGGGACATAGAATATTTTTCTGGCCCGCGACCCGCGCCCGCAAGTGCGGCCATGCAAACGCGGAGCGGGTCTAAAACATAGAATATTTTTCTGACCCGCGACCCGCGCCCGCGTTTGCATGGCCGCGCCCTAAGAATTTGAGCACCTGGCGTGACCCTGGTTTTCAGCTTTAATGAGCATTAAGAATTGGTAGTTGAATCTGATTATAGACTACATTACGGATGACGAGCATTTTCTTCAGTTGTGATGCCTTTGGACTGTTTGTCGATTGCACATGTGTGTGTATGTTCAGATAAACCGACGATATACGAATATCTTTGAAATCTGACGAAACAGTACACGGTGTGCAGCCAGTGCTGTGCGCCCGTGACAGCTGTAGGGCTGCAGGGCTTTGGTTTGAACGATATATATGATGCACACGGATACAAAAGGGCACAATCAGTTTCTGTTAATGCTCCTTCATACGAAATACATTTGCACGGTAATAAACTTGTATTATTCATAGTATAGATTGGTGAAAATTCATCCAGACTTGAACCCAGCCAATACAATTAACGCAAGAAAATGCAAATGGGTACATTAAAAAGCACAATCCGTTTTCTGTTAAATGTTCCTTCAACTGTGATAATGTTCACACTCAATATCTGTGCAGCATACTGTAGTCGTAAGGCGAGGCACCTACCTGCACCTTACGATACGGCCTCCTGCAGACACTTGGAGACCCGGCCACGGCACGAACGGGCGGGCCTAAGCTGGAAGCACGGGGTTTAACATACAAACAACACTAAACTCAAACCTCACAAAAGGCCCCGCCGAGTGCCACTGGCCACTCCGGGGTTGCGTTTCACGCAGACTTCTTCACGAATACGATCCCGCGGGTTCTTTCTTCTCGATGCTTTATCACTCGACGGTTATTGACAGTCTCACAATACTGGGTTTCACACACAAAGAACACAAAAAACACAAGAGACTCTCTCTAAAAAAAGGGGCGCGTAATCTCTTCCAAATCGACAAATCATGTGTGGAGGAGTGCGTGAAAGCCGGCCACAATACTATCTCTGTATTACATTCAAAAAAAAATAAAAGCGCACAGTTTAATGATTCCTAAAAACGCCGTGAAAGCACAGCGACAACGCAAAAGTCTGGAAGAAAAATAGGAAGAAACAAAACGGAACAAGCACAAGAGACACAAATTACGGTTTTCACGCTAATCTCTGTTTTACATACAATTAAAAATGTCGCGCACACTTTGATGATTCGAAAATACGCCGCGAACGTACACAAAGTTGAGCGACAAACAAAAGTCGGGTACAAAAAATAGAAAGAAACAAAACGGAGTAACCAGAAAAGACATAAATTATGGCTTTCACGCTAATCTCTGTATTACATACAAATAAAAATGACGCGCACAGTTTATAATTAAAAAACGCCGCGAAAGCACACGAAGTTGAGCGACAAACAAAAAGTCGGGAACAAAAATAGAAAGAAATACAGACGGAATAACCAGAAAAGACACAAAATATGTTTTCTCAATATAAATCTCTGTGTATTAATCGCTTTCACATTAGTCTGATAAAAATAAAATAATCGCACACAATTTAATTATTCATGAACAGACCGAAAAGGAACAAAAAAATTGACGAAAAATTGGGAACAAAGAGGGAAATAAACGAACACAGAAAAACCACAACGAAACAACAAATGGCTACCACTTTCTTACGGTGACATGCTTGGGTCGTCGTTTTCCGACGGCCTGCCGTTGTTTTCCTCGTCAATGGGTCGATGTATTTTCGGTAGTCGCAGCCAAATATATTGAACAGTCTCAGCAGCACTTTTCGTTTGTCATTTGGACTCGTGTTTCCAATGTAAAGTAAAACTACGCCAACACGAGCCCGATTTCGGAGCTGGCAAAATGGTGAAACATTCACACGTGGCTGCTGATTTGGGAAACGTTACACGTTGTGGAATACAACGTGGAGCATGATGATTTTCTCTTTCTTTGCGTTTTGCAAGTTCATCACCTCCGAAATCGGGCTCGTGTTGGCGTAGTTTTGCCTTACTCGGTGGCGTTGTGCATGTATATTGATACCCATTTGTGTTTGTCGCCAATTTCTTCTTCGTCCACCAGGTGCACATACGGGTACCTAAATTCAAATCACACTTATTTTACGTTACCTTATCTTTCACCATGTGATATCATCAGTTTCCGTACTGTTTAAGCGCACATTCGTTGTTGCAATGCACCACTTGTAGTTTGTGCTGCCACTGGCCGTCTTTGATCGTGCTTTCTTGTATGACGAAAGGCCATCGGTATTTCCTTTTTTCGGAAGCTTGTCGGTGTTGCGCAAAAGGAATTCCTGAGTACAATTACAATTCCAATTACAGAGAAGTACATGTTTATGCACCGGACGATGTTATGTATCATTGAAACGTTGCAGTTAAAAGCGTGTGTACCTTGCACGTCGCACAACGAGCCAGCAGCACTTGCATCACTGTGATTCCAGGGTAGTAGCGAGATTCGAATTCCAAATCGTCGTGTTTGATTTTCTGGGTGACCTGGGACTCAACCGTGTTTTCTCAATGTGTTCCTTGGTAGCTAATTAAGATAGTAGTTTGCAACAAATAGCAACCGTTTTGTTGGCGCACGTACGTCACCTGTTCGTCGCTATCTGTCGTCGGTTCTTTGCCTGCTTTGATGGCTTTGTTCTTCAATAGAAACCCGTCAAACAGGGTCAGGGTCAAAGGCCACTCTGAGTTCTCCGCTGGGTTGTTTTGACATTTCGATAATTTCATCGGTCACGTCTGAAATACTGCATTCCTTAGTACTGTTGGCGCATGTTTTTCGTTATTTTCAAATTTGCCTCCGCTCATTGTGCAGAACGCCATGTTTGGCCGTTTGTGCCTGTCCGCAACGGCTCTGTTTGGTCACATTGCGGAATTATCATGCGGTTGACCTTGTCGGCAAGCTCAAATCGGTTGAGACGGATGGCGCTTAATGCAACCCATTCGCGTCGTCGATGGAACAAAGAATGTGTTGCGCCATTTCTTACAAATTTGTGTAACTTACCTGTTCTCATAGATCTCTCGTAGATTGACATTTCTGCCAGTTCTGGAGCGGATTACTTGAGTTCTGCGAGATTGTTAGTCTCCAGAACGCAGTCAACGGACCATCCGGTCCCTTCAGCGGTTTCCCCATTGCGGTATCTCCAAGTCTTTGTGATAGATAACCAAACTCTGCCGGTTCAACGATTCCAACTGCTCCATAACATCTTGACGCATGACCAAAACTGAAAGCCGGAATGCAACGAGTAGCATGTACCATTTTGGCCGACCTTTTACAAAAATGGCCGAAACCGCTTATTTATGAGAAGGCTGGTAGCCTAGTACAACACCGGAAAAAATGTTCAAATTACTAACCCGTATTTGTCAACACACACACCGCCGGTCGCATTTTCGAAGTTGTGAGCATTATCAACGTGTTGACGTTTTTAGGCAGCAGGGCGAGCGTTGAGGCCACTCCGTTGCGCCGTTTTCGAACTACGCCTGGTAGGCTCTAAAACACTGCTCGGAAACCATTATTGAATCCGTGAACACACGAAATCAGACATTCACCCCAGGACTATGGCACCAGCTTAGTATATTAAAACCACCAGTCCAACTTTTTGTAAAACGGTATTAATAGCATTCTGGGCAGGTTTATAGGGACAAAACGGCACACACACCCAAGCGTTTCCTTTGGTCTCCGACGCAGCATCACGATCACCACTACTTGGTGAAGATAATCCGACAGTCAGTTTTCAGTGCAGTTTATTGGTGTTTACCCTGGACATATGCAATAACGTAATAAAGTGTCACGACACCAAAGATGCAATGTGCCAGTTGGAATTGCAAAAAGAACTTAAAAGAAAGGATAAGTAGTATGAGTATGGCAATTTGAAAGCTGAACTTTTGTACAATAAATAGTGTGTCAGACACAGTGTTAGTGCAGACGGTTTAAATAGATGCAACTAACACAATTTTTGTCGCGTAATTTGATAGACGAGAACACACATGGTAGAATGTTGGATCCAACGATACCGCCTTTTTTAACCATTTTAGTGATGGTTTGTTTATGAGATTGAGGTAGCACGTTGTATGCAGCAGTCGACATAAAATCTGGACGTGCTTCACGCCAAGCAGTCTTAGCACGCGGTGGCAGAACAGCACAGTTATGATTAGTCCTATAACTAACACGCACACCAGTATCCGATAACAGATTCGCAGTTCCACTGACATAATGAAGCTGGTTATGAGAATACAAATACATGAGCGACAGTCGATTGGCAAATTTGTAGGGCGAGGCGGCACTCTGCACGGCTGTCCCACCCAACGATGCGGCCTCTCACGACACAGAGAGGCCCGACCGGCGTGACTGGCGACGGGACGCTGCTGCCTAAGCTTCAAACACGGTCAAACACACAAAGCACTCAAAATCCAAACCTCAACAAAAGGCCCCGCCGAGTGACGCGCGGTCAACTCCGGGGTTGCGATTCACGCCTGTTTCAGACACAGATCGATCCCGCCTGTTGATTCTCGATATCACGTTTATCGAACAGGGTTAGCGCAGTCTCACAAGATTCAAAACACACACGGAAAAACACCAGAGACAACCTAAAAAATCACGAGCCAATCTCTTTCTTTCATTTCCTCTGCCAGGGGAGGACTTTGTCGAAGCCGGCCACAAATTCCTGGTGATACAATGGCGTCCAATCAAGCAATGATAACAAATTGGAATATGAAACATCACGACTCCAAATGTTCGTAATACAACGCACAGCAAGTTTTTGCACTCTCTCCAGTTTGATACGATTTTGTGCCCTATTCGGATAACAAACTTCCGCAGCATGCAATCATACACACCGGAACAACTCAACTCAGCGCCCGTCATCATGCAACCTCGCACACCAGATGACTTTGTCACAATGTTTTCATGGGTCCTACAATGAACGTTCACAGCCGCCAACAGAAACTGAACACATACAAAGAAAGCCCGCGACACACATACATACAATCTCACCCATATAATGCGCCCGCAGCGAGTGTTAGTTAGCGTGCGATAGTTACTAAACTGTAGCGACTCATAGATGGTCGGTGCTGTCGCTGCTGCATTGATATTTGCACACCCTGTACTGCGCCCGTTGCGCCCGTACTGCGCCCGTTGCGCCCGTGGCGCCCGTGATAGGATATGGCCGATTACGGATCACGCTCCGGAATACACTTTATCAGTTAGCAATAAAGCTTTTTGTGACACAAAATCATTTCGTTATTTCCGAGCGCTGGAACCAGGTGCCAGGTTGACAATTGGCAGTCTTGGTTTTGCTGCAGATCTGGGCGAAATGCCTCAAGCCATTGGTGTTGTCGGTCTACATTCTGTGTTTTGTGCGTGCAGCCATTTTGTGGCTACCTGACGGTTTGTTTCTGTTGTTTCTGTGTTGTTTATTCTTAGTCTGGCCCTCGGCTATCAAGGTGCATCGCAGTGATGTTGATCGTTTCGGCCTGTTTTCGCAAACGGGCCATGTGCCAGGCCTCGGCGCTATGAACACCTCTGGCCACGTGACTTGTTCCAAACACAAAGAAAAGAAGCAGGTAACACGCGAGTTCGCCTTGAAACACCAACCCATTCTTCTTAAAAATAAACGCATTCGGCCTTCTAGAAAAGTTTAGAATAAAAATTACAAAATGCGTATTTTAAGTTAAGGATGGCACTAATTAGGTAAGCACTGCAGTTTTTTGCGCCGACGCAATGAAGTAGCAAGCATGTCCGGTCGTTTTTGGTTATGTAGGTACGTCTAGCATATTTCTCGCCATAACAGATGTTTTTTTGTTTTGCACAACCCAACACAGCTAAATCCATATGCTTCAGACAAAATGCGCAGACCGGTCAATATACATACGTAAGTGCGCGGATGCAAAGACAGGTCCTCAGCTGGGTCGAAAAACGTTTTAGGCTTAGCCTTTGGCGTTCAGCGTTTGAGAAGGTTTTTGTCTATTTTTCAGCCCGCCCCACAACTTTTTTAAGAAATTCTGCTATATTTTATCTTCCATTACATTTTGAAAAAAATTAGTCTGCAAGATGAGGGTATGCCAGAAGCAGCCACTTCTAATGAAATCCTCACCATCAAATCTTTCGCCTCTTTTTTCTTTCGTTGCATTGATTTTCCACCCAAAAAATCGACATCCACAATTTCAGTTTTGTGAACCCTACTTTCTCAGCATCCCAAGCTCCAGCAACCCCCGCAAGCTCACTGCGAAAGTGATTCGATAAATTCGGAACGCCGAATGTCGAAATTCAAACTTACGCATTTATCCGATCACCAATTTCCGCATTCCGCATTTATCTGATCACAGTTTTAGGATTAGACTCAGGTGACGGTGCGTGCGCTGCTGTTGGCTGAGTGTCTGAAACATTGCGATAGCTGCGTTGGGTTGTGCAACACAAAAAACATTGCGGGGGACAATAAATAGAGGAATTTTGTGATCAATGAACAAAAATTTTGGTTTACCACCGACGCTGGAAATTACACTGGAAGAAAACCTTAACGAAAAAAGGCCTGTTTTTCGAACTTATTACGTTCATTATTCTTTACACATGATGTTCCATCAGATGTTTTGTGTCACGTTCAACCGCTAAAAATATCGTGGCACAAACAGGGTTGGATTAAAAAAAGTAAAAAAATTTTTTTCTAAAAAAAAATTAAAAAAAAAGTTGGCCACTTTTTTATTTTAAAATTTTAAAAAGTGAGTCCACTTTTTTTATTATTTTTCCCCTTTTTTCGTTGTTTTCTCACTTTTTTAAGGTAAAAAGGTATGTTTTCATGCGTTTTATTGCTCATCATTCTCAAAAAATCGCCTGCGGCGCTTATATTTCAGTTTAAAATGGCGTTGTAATGGACTCATATAGTTCCCAGACATCCCAACAATCGCTGCATGTGTAATATAGGACACCCCATACCGTATACTGTACAGTTATTGAGCTATCGACGTAAGCTATCGACAGACTCCACGTTGCTCGCCTATTTGCAGTTGTGTGGATTTGTCATTTGTTGCTTTTGTCACACAACATGAGTGTGGTGTAAGTCTTTATCTCTTTTCAAATTTATCCCCAAATTCACAAACAGAAGGTTGGTCCTCCCTTTGTCATATATGCCCACAGAGTTACCTTCGGGGTTCTCAAAGTTATGACCAAATGGGCTAGATCGGAGGTGATCGACATAAACATGCAAGTCAGTGGAGAAGTTCTCTTTAGTGTCACTCAAAACATACCTAAGTAACATGATTTCAGAAATTTCATTTTTCTAGAAACCAATTTTTCGGGGGTCCGGAATAAAAAAAGTGATTTTTAAAAAAAAATCAAAAAGTTTTTTTTTAAAAGTTCGATAATAAAAAAATTTTTTAATCCAACCCTGGGCACAAACACAGGCATTTACACTTAAACACTTAAAGGGTCACCGCCATATATATATGCGACCGAAACCAATCCCAATGAGACTTGGCACCGGAAGTGGGCTTGGTCCAAAACACTCACGGCCAAGAAAATCTTTTCCCATATCAGCTCCCTGTCTGAGCCAGGAGAGCTGAAAGGTAAAAAATTTTGACCCTACCTCAGCACCTTTAAATTAAAATATCGGTCTGTTTCGCATGTTCCTAGTGTGCAGCTTGATCACAAATCTTTCATAGACGTCTTGGTACTAATTTAGAACCACGTTCACTTTTTTGGCACTACCACAGCTCGCGCTATTTTGCCAAAACCACCTAAATTTTCGAAAAAAAATTTCCGTTGTATTTTTGGGTCACATGGAAAGCACACAGTGTTTTTATATATAGCAGGCAAAAAAGCCCGCATATCATGCTATTCAAGCGATCAATGACCAATTTTCCACCGCTGATAAGTTTCGACAAAAGCTCGCTCAACTGTCGTGAACCTCAACTTTTTCCCATTTCCTGGAGACCCCAAGCACACTTCTATCTCAAATCTTCATTTTTTAACAACAATGTACCGAGGTGATATATGGTACGACAGATAGTAAGAACGTAATTGTGGTTAATTATGTACAAATTTAGGTTGGTCCATCTGCATCCTTGGAGGTTTCGAGCAATTGATGAATTTTACACAAAATTCACAATTTTAGCAAATTTTCGCTTTCGTCATATTTTTAGCCTACTTTCAGTTGTGACGGAATTGTGGCCTCTACAGTCCGATGAAGCCCCAACATTATCGTTGTTTATCGATCAAAATTCAAAATTATAGCTCTGACGTTTCTAGAGAAAAATCGTGTGTTTTCGTCACAAGCACGGGTATGCAAGGTAAAGCATAGATGGTACCAAAAAAAACAAAAAAGTACAATCACCAAAAGTAACGAACCGTGTGTTTTCGACTCATCAATCGTATTCGATTGCGTTCGACTGAATCGTAATCTCTTCATTATCGATTCACTGCTGCTCGCAGCTGCCTTGCTCAGCGCACCTCGAACGGTCAGCGTCGAACGGGTACTAGCTGTGGAGCTGAGAGTGGAGTTGTCCACTGACGCTTGCCGAATAGCGTGCGGGCTCTGCAAAATGAATTTTAGTTTCGATTTGTTTTATGAAAATTCAACATGATTGTAATCATATTTATTTATTTATATGTATACTTGTCATCGAACGGTGAACCAGGCCGCTATATCAAAGTTGGTGGTCCGGAAGGTTCCAAATGGAATGGAATGGAACAACGTTGAAATTGTTGAATCGGTCGGGAATGGCTATTCGTAGCCTTTTGGGATATACTGTTAAGTACTCCTTTGAAAGGATCTCAACTCAATTGCAAAACACACACACACAAATTGAAGTCCATGCGTTGGGCTTGCAACTACAACCGGGCTTATAACCGGACAAGGGTATTCGGTACCTTCAGTTAACACGATTTTTCTCAAGATACGTTGCAACTGGAATTTTGGATTTTAATCGATGAACAACAATGTGGCTCTGCCTGCGTACATTTAATTTCTGATTGCATGTTGTATGTGTCTGTCTGTCCGTGATTTCGTCCACCTTCTCACCCTTTCCTGTCCTGGTTTTGTATTTATTTTTCATTCCCGTAACTTGCACACCCTGTTTTGTTTTTATTTTCATGTCCGTAAACTCCACACTCGGTCTTGTAATTATGCTTCTTTCACTTAATCTTCTTATTTATATATTATTGAGTGGGTGTCGACGCTATAAACTAAACAACAATAATGTTCGGGCTTTATCGGACAGTAAAGGCCACAATTCCGTCACAACTAGAGGCTAAAAATATGACGAAAGCGAAAATTTGCTAAAATTGTGAATTTTACGTAAAATTCATCAATTGCTCGTACCTCCAAAGATGCAGATGGGCCAACCTAGATTTGCACATAATTAATAACAATTGTGCTTTTACTATCTGGCGTGCCATATATCACCTCTGCACATTGTTGTTAAAATACGAAGATATGAGATAGAAGTGTGCTTGGGGTCCCCAGAAAAAGGGAAAAAAGTTGAGGTTCACCACAGTTGAGCGAGCTTTTCGTGGTTTTGGCAAAAGAGCGTGAGCTGTGGTATTGCCAAAAAAGTGAATGTGGTTCTAAATTAGTGCCAAGACGTCTATGAAAGATTTTTGATCAAACTGCACACTAAGAACATGCGCAACATATCAATATTTTAATTTGAAGGTGCTGAGGTTGGGTCAAAATTTTTTACCTCTCAGCCCTCCTGGCTCAGACTGGGAGCTGATATGGGAAAAAAATTTCTTGGCCGTGAGCGTTTTATTTGGACCAAGCCCACTTACGGTGCCAAGTTTCATTGAGATTGGTTTAGGTCGCGTATATATGGCGGAGACCCTTTAAACATTTAGAACAAGCTCGCTTTAACATCGGTTTTCGCTCGTTTACATGCAAAAAAGTTGCATTAATTTACGCTGCGTTAATTTGCGCAAATGCGCGCAATTAAATTATGCAGTTTTACAGCTTTAGTAATGCAAGATTTTTTTCACGTAAACGCGCTTTATCATTTACCATTATGTTATATATTTACTTATTTTACTTGGATTGACGTTTAACAGATTTGTTGCGTACCAACGTTGTGCCATTAAGTGATGGCAAACTGCACCCTCCGAGCGTGGTCTGTGAGAGCATGCGGTATGCGGCCGCAGGCGTGAAACACGTCATTGATTACAACAAAGTTGTCAATCTTACAGAACCGAGTGAAGCTGAGGTGAGCACTTGCCCATAAATTGGCGGGATATGTAACAAGCCCGCAGGCTTGGGCTTCAAGGTTTCAATCCATACCAGACTTCTCAAGGACTGCAACTGCAACCGGTAGCGGTGCTCCCTCAGAATGAAACATTTAACGCTAATTATTGGTTCATGAAACTCGGTTTATCGTACAAAATTGTTTCGCTCATTGTACACAGGGTTGGGCAAAAAACGTTTTTTTTTGAAAAATCGTTTTTTAAAAAAAACGTTTTTTTTAAAAAAACGTTTTTTAAAGCGCCCAGATGACCAAAATATGCCCCCCAAAAAAATGGAAAACGCTCATGTTGGGAAGAAAACGTGGTTAAATGAAGTCATTCTATGTGTTCTGAGGCAAAATAAACGGGTTTCAACCCTTTTCTAGCGAGTTGCTAAGATCCCATATCAGACCCGCATCGTGGGACCAACTTTGGCCGGGGTCATCACTGAAAATCAAACTCCGTATATCGACGTATCTCGACAAAGTAAAAATTGGTCGAAAATTTTTTGAAAAAAATGGGACAAAAAATTGATTTTCCTTGATAATCAGGGTACTTTCCCTGAAAAATCAGGGAAAATCAAGGAAATTAAGGATTTAAAAAAACGAAAAACGACCCAGGCGTTTTTTTAAAAAAAAACGTCGTTTTTTTAAGAAAAAACGCCGTCGTTTTTTTGCCCAACCCTGATTGTACATATGTATAGTAAATTTCCAAATTCGCTGTCGCACAGTAAAATACGCCATATAGTTAATTTCACGTTCTAAACCCGAACGCTAAGTTCCCTGAAACATTGCGCACAGCTGCCTGGCTGGCTGGTAAACTGTACGCGCGTCTGTTGCCCGAATGTTTCAAAAGTTGACTTTCAGGTTTAGAACTTGACATGACATTAAATATTTTTAATTTTACTGTTTACTGTGCCGCAGCGAATTTGTAAATATATTACACCGGAGTTTTCCACCAGAGTTGGAAAAAACGGTTTTTTTCAAAAAATCGCTTTTTTAAGACACTTTATTTGCCTGAGAAAATCGAACGCTGTTCACACAGTCTGGTCAAATTTGATCGATTTTGAGTTTTTGCCATAATACCTATCATTCTATGGGTAGGTAATAGCTCACATACAAATTATTTTTCGATAACTCCCTGTCTAAGTCGAGATATGGCCCAGACAAGGAAATATGGTCAAACGCCATAACCGAGGCAAGGGTAAAAAAATTCAAACTAACATAACTTGCGATAGGGGCCGAATTTTAACACACTTTTTTCAGTGGCTGATAGACAATCACAGTGGTAAACAAATTTCGTCACAAAAGTCCCTAATCGCTATAGGGTGACCCAAAAAATACAGCAACGTTTCGCTAAAAAAATTGATTTTTTTGGTCAAATTTACCTTGCGGCAAAACTCAGCCTTCCAAACGAATGACAAAACGGCTAGTGCCCAAAAGTAGCTCAGGCGTTCGCCTTTCTGAAACAATAAAAACCTCGCTCACGAGTCAGTAATTATTTTGCGCGCGACCACTTTCAAAACCACAACACACATGAAAAATTACCCCAAATGCTGCGTGTATCAGCAAGACCTGCTGGAGCGCGCGCGCACGTTGTGTGTGTTTACGAACATGCGCGTTACCTGGCCTGTGCTGTGATTATGAGAAGTAAAGCGTCTTTTTATTGTTTTGAATAAATATTAATTATTGCTTCTTGCACGTGGAAAATGTGGTGAATTTTTATCACCATTATGTGCTTGTGTTCTTGACACGGCCCGGTGCCGTGCCTGATTGAAAAACAGTTGCTTGATTTTTTTGTGTGCACGTAGTGCGTTTATTTTGTCGACTTTATTCATTTATTTTGTTTTGTCAGTGTTAGTACAATTCCGAACCTGGTATTGTATGTGCAGTGTTTTAGTAAATGATTGAAAACGAATTAAAAGTGTTTTGTTGTTTTTATTTTCAAAAGCCCAATTTTCTTCCACAACCGTCTGCGCTACATGTTTTATTTGTGATATATAAACACAACTGTCAAGATTCAGAAGAGTGCAGAGTTGGTTTGGTGAGGATCAGTATGTCATCAAAAAATGGAAACAAATAACAAGATCGACGGCGAAATTAAATGATAGCGTAGAAGTGTCGATCGACAGCGAAGCTCAACAAACGCACATGGTGATACAATGAATGTTCGAATCATGCAACCACATGTTCACGTCTAAGATGCAGATGGCGGCTGCACCTGGAGGCACATGCCCGTGGACGTGAACGCCCTTCTCTCAGACTGCGTTCGTTCGAAATTTGCAGCAAAGGTTATCAAATTGCACCCAACCACACTACCGAATGACCACCGATCTTTCATGTCTTAATGGCGGACGGGCAATTAAGCAAACTGTGGATTACACCTACCATAATATGTGACACTTCAGGCAGCTTGCTATGTTGTCAATACATAGCACAAAGATAGGAGGTCGCAATACGCACGCTGCACTGGTCGTCCACAATTGTCTGGACGGTGCCTTACTTTAGTGCGTAAAAATAAAGTGCAAAAACATTTTTATGCCAGTCCAATTCGAAGCCAGTTTCTATTCGGTGTAGAAATTCTACCCGGGGTAGAATGTAAAATTCTACACCTCAGTTCAAATTTTCTACCCCTGCCCATAGTGAACCTGCATAATTCTACCCCCGTGAGTTTCTGTTCCAAAATAAAATGTCCAAATTGACCCGGAAGTTGCTCAAAAGTGTAAAATATTTGTACCCACCGACTGACCTGGGTAGAAATGTTTCCCTTGGGTTTGCGCTGCCGCGGCATAATAGAACCAACCTACCCACCCAAAGTTCGGCATTCACATTTATACAAATGGCGAAACATTTTTGGGTGTGACTGTCGCCTCACAATTTTTACCCCTCTGGCCCCTTTTTGCACTGGAACGGAGTGTAGAATTCTACACCGACGAGTGGAAACTCAAATTCTACCCAAGTTTATAACACGTAAATTTCTACCCGGGGTAGAATTCTACACCGAATAGAAACTGGCTCCAGAGCAGGTGCCGTCCTGCACACACAATTCCACATAACCATCGCAGCCAAAAGGTTGGTCGACTTTCCCGTCAGTTGCTCATAATTTCTCAGGTGTCAGCATTGCTCTCAAGCAAACAACGTTCGAGTTGCGGACAGAAATTTCACACAAGAACGAGACGCGCAGTTCTTGATCACGTCATTATTATACGCGTACGATGTGGTGGACGACATGCACAAACTGCTGCGCAAACCGATTGGTGGACTGCACAGAAGACTGAATCTACTCGGAGCAGAGCAGCACACCTAAGAACTGGTGCCATTCGATTGTTTATATGCAGCGACAGTGCAACAGGGCCTGTGGTTTGATCGTGGGTCAGATTACGTTAGCTTTTAGTTGCACGTTACATGCAATGTTATATACAATACAATGAATATAGAGTTGAAGTATGATGGTATATTTATCCTCGGTATAAGGTATGGAATGAATGATTTACAATAAAGGAATGCTATTTATGGGATTCCCCACTCCTCCCCCCCGCCAGGGAGCCTAGGATAAGTGGTTTTGGGGAGAAAATGACGGGTTTAAATGACATTTTATGGGTCACTGCATAACGCGCTTATCACAGATCACAGATTAGTGTTAATTCAACTGTTTTAAAATATCCGTAAAATCCTTTTTTCATCGTGTGGCGTGCCTTTGAGAGACGAACAGCACCAAATCACAATACACAGAATATATTGCCGAATTTTCGACACTCAATAGTGTCCTCGTCAGGGCTAAAATCAACAAAAAGAGAGATAGGAACCGGTTGTCCGGTTTCTTGTGACAACCGGTTCCTATCTCTCTTTTTGTTGATTTTAGCCCTGACGAGGACACTATTGGGTGTCGAAAATTCGGCAATATATTCTGTGTATTGTGATTTGGTGCTGTTCGTCTCTCAAAGACACACAACAACATGATTGCATTACGGCACTGCCATCCCGGCAACATCAAAGATATGTGTGGCGTGCATTTTCACATTACCATCTACACTTCAAAATTCTTCCTCTCTCACTGTCCTTGCCAACATCGACGCTCGAAGCTGCAGATCTTTCCGGCTAGTCGTACTCCACCCACAGTCTTGATCTCCAATCATCATCAACGTTGCACGTCGGCCAATCAACGCGGCACATCGGCTCGCTTCATCAAAGTTTAGTCCACGACTCGATCGGTCCGAAGTTTTCTTCATCCAAGTTTATTCCACGATCCTTGCGGTCCGAAATTGTCTTCACGGCACGACGGCAAAACATCAGCGCACCCCACGGCGCAGGGCAACTCCATGGCCCAATTCATATCGGGGGCTCTCCACGGCCCAACAACAGCAAAGCCAGCAAGGGTCGAAGCAAATTTATTAATGTCCAGGCAGCTTGGCCATAATGGACCAAAGTATCAGCAGAGGCCACGACGTAGGGTTACGGTATTTTTTTGGGCACTGCGCGAGGTGGTGGGGACACGATATCCCACAGAAGTCCGCCAGTTGAGGTATGATGGTATGTTTATCCTCGGTATAAGGTATGGAATGAATGATTTACAATAAAGAAATGCTATTTATAGGATTCCCCACTATAGGCATTGCTACTTGTTGCATTTTTTGACTTGCATGTTTTACAAGCGCTACATTTACTTGTTTAATGCCTCACGACTTTCACGGTAGCCTAGTTAACAGTTGACATAGTCAGATAGCAATTCACGTGTTCTTGTCCACACTGAGCGTACTTGCACCAGCAAAGTGCAAACCTGCGGATAAATGTTGATTTTGTAGACGACTGTATCTCCAACAATGCCTATGCAGATCTAATCGTTCTCAGGCTTGGTACACGAAGTCCTCACTTTGCACTGCATGCTATATCTGTTGTACACTCAAACCTCTATACTGCGTGTAAAATTTCTGTGAAGATATTATATACGTAAATGCAATCTACGCCAACACGAGCCCGATTTCGGAGGTGGCAGATTAGTGAAACATTCATACGTGGCTGCTGATTTGGAAAATCTTACACGTTGTAGAGTACTACGTGGCGGATGATGACTTTCTCTTTCTATTCGTTTTGCAAGCACACCACCTTCGAAATCGGGCTCGTGTTGGCGTAGTTTGCCTTTACATTATATACTGACAGTGAAGATACTGTGACAGCTTATTGGACACATCTCAACTCAATAAAAGAAAGAAAGACAAGCATGAACACGGTAAACAAATCACTAAAACAAACGAGTGTCAAGAAACACAGCTTGTGATCAATTGTCAGTTTTCAGTATGTTCACACTTTCCACGTATAAGAAGCAATAATTAATAGTTATTCAAAAAACAATAAAAATACACTTTACTTCTCATAATCACAGCACAGGCCATGTTCTTAAACACACACAACGTGCGCAAGCGCGCGCCAGCAGGTCTTGCTTATACACGCAGCATTTGGGGTAATTTCATGTGACGTGTGGTTTTGAAAGTGGTCGCGCGCAAAATAATTACTGACTCGTGAGCGAGGTTTTTATTGTTTCAGAAAGGCGAACGCCTGAGCTACTTTTGGGCACCAGCCGTTTTGTCATTCGTTTGGAAGGCTGAGTTTTGCCGCAAGGTAAATTTGGCCAAAAAATCAATTTTTTAGCGAAACGTTGCTGTATTTTTTGGGTCACCCTATGGCGATTACGGGACTTTTGTGACGAAATGCGTTTACCACTGTGATTGTCTACCAGCCACTGAAAAAAGTGTGTTAAAATTCAGCCCCTATCGGAAGTTATGTGAGTTTGAATTTTTTTACCCTTGCCTCGGTTATGGCGTTTGTCCAAATTTCCTAGTGTGGGCCATATCTCGACTTAGACTGGGAGTTATCGAAAAACAATTTGCATGTGAGCTGTTACCTACCCATAGAATGATTTTATGGCAAAAACTCAAGATCGATCTAATTTGACCTTTTTCGTTCGAAAATAACAGTCAAGGTGTCGAAACTTTTTTTTGACAAAAAAGGTTTTTTTTAAAACGCCCAGATGGCCAAAATATGCCCTAAAAAGTTGGAAAACGCTCATGTTGGGAAGAAAACGTGGCTAAATGAAGTAATTCTATGTGTTTTGAGGCAAAATAAACGGGTTTCATCCCTTTTCTGGCCAGTTGTTGACATCCCATATCAGACCCGCATCATGGGTCCAACTTTGGCCGGGGTCATCACTGAAAGTCAAATTCCGTATATCGACGTATCTCGACAAAGTAAAAATTGGTCGAAAATTTTTTGACAAAGGGACAAAAAATTGATTCTTCCTGAAAATCAGGTTATTTTCCCTAAAAAATCTGGGAAAATAAAGGAAATTCAGGATTAAAAAAAACGAAAACCACCCAGACGTTTTTAAAAAAAAAAACGTCGTTTTTTTAAGAAAAACGCCGTCGTATTTTTTTTAACCCTGTTTCCACTAGGCACATATTCATAATTAAGCGGCTCGCACCGATTTCCATAAAACTTGGTTCATTAACCAACCATGGTCCAAACACTCACAGGTAAAATATAATTCCGCATGCCAGCTCTCTGTCTGAGCCCGTACGGCTGAAAGTTGAAAAGGTGGGAACCGACCTCCGAACAAATATTCCAAATATTTGGCCGCTGCATGAGGTCTCGCCAAACCGATTTATGTTAGATTTTTCACAAACGCTTGTGCGTTCGTTTGGCACTTCATTTAACTTGATAGCTGTACCATAGCTGGTGCTATATAACCAAGAATCATCAAATTTGGAGAAAAATGGATTCAGGTGTACGTGTTTTAGCCCACATATGACCCCGATAAAGTCAGACCATTAGATGCCTGCAAAACGCCCTATTACCAGCCTAATATTCCGCTATGGTTTTAATTTTTGATACACAATATTAGTTTTGGTAGAAGTCGTCCTACCTATGACTGGTCCCCCATATTGGCCATATCCTGGTCACCAAATATATTCTTGTCTGCAGCTTTTATACCTGATGACGATGATATGGAGGTGTGACACAGACAAATTTTGGTAGCAAAAATGGAGCTGTTTTGAACGCATTACATGTCTTCCTAGGATTGGCTGTCCCATAGCTCCATGTTTGGTGCTAGCGTGTGAACATTTCCACGCAAAATTCTTAGAAATTCCCCAATGTTTTTAAAAAGGCGTTTATGCTGCGTCGAAGTTAAAAGGGATCTTGACTTGTTTTGTATGTGTTGAAAACAGCTTCATTTCTGCTGCCAAAATGTGCCTTTGGGTGGCATTTTCGAAACGGTGTAAAGCTCAGTTGGGTGTAAAGGTCGGTGTAAGTTCGGTCGAAAGCTCGGTCGGTGTCAGCTCGGTGTAAACATGAAACATTCCACGTTAACAGCAGGCAATATTTCATGTTTACACCGAGCTGACACCGACCGAGCTTTCGATTGAGCTGACACCGACCTTTACACCTAGCTCACCTTTACACCGTTTCGAAAATATCACCCATAGTCATGCTTCCATAGCATTTTCATCATATAGAAAAGCTGCAGACAAGCGTAAATTTCGTGACCAGAAAATTGATACAAATGGGAACCAGTCACAGTTGAGGTAGCTTCTCTCAAAACTGATTGTGTATCAAAAATGGAAACCAACGCGAAATATGTATTAGACTGGTAATGGTGCGTATTGCCTACATTGATGGTTTGACTTTCTCCGGATGATATGTGGGCTAAAACTACATCTGAAACCATTTTTCGCCAAATTTGAGGGTTCTTGCAATATAGCACGAGCTATGGTAGTACCTAATTTGGGTTGAATAAGATGTTAAACAAAAGCCGTGTACCGCTCGTGAAAAAAACAAATTTAAATCGGTCTGCGAGAGCTCATGCAACGACCAAATATTTTGAATTCAATGTGTGGAGGTAAGTTCACCACTTTTCAAATTTTGGTCATCCGGGCTCAGACAGAGAGCTGGCCTGGGAAATAATATTTGCCTGTGAGTGTTTTAGTCGAAGCCTGGTTAATGCGAAAAGATTCATGGAAATCGGCGCGAGTCGTTTGATTGTGAATTTTTGCGTTTAAACACCACAACAGTGCAGTCACCACGAACCTTTCACTTGTAGTGTCACATAAAATCCGTGAAATATCAACACGGTCAAATATGAAGCGTTTTCTACTTAGACCGCCAAGGGCTTTCCTTGGGTGAAATATTCTGAACCGAAATACTGATTTTCCTCCATTTTCCGCTGAAAGCCCCAGGGGTTTAAGGGGAAAACTACGTACTACGGTAATGTGTAGCGGGTTAAAAAACTTTTGATGAAAGTTTACACCGTTTAGATATTCTGGAATACCAAAAATCTATGCGTGATTTTGCGAAAAAGGGGTGATAAAATAAAGTGTGATAAAAACAGGGGTAATTATATTTGCCTGACGTGGCACGACTTGTTGGTGCGTTGTGCGTGATATTGGTGCGACCTGACAGTATCCAATGGACCGGAGTCGACGTGGGTCACTGCTACCTTAACAATTTTGAAAAATGTTTTAAAACAAAATTTTTTTTTCATATTTTCGGTTTTTCACCCTACCCCGGTAGTATGAATACAAGTGAACACGGAACGTAATGTTTGCAAACGCAACCGATTGTTGTTGCAGTCTTTACGAATTCGGGAAATTTAGGGTGTCTGTAATTGTGATTCATATAGTCATTTATCAGTCAGCCAACAACGTTGGTCCATAGGAATTTTTATTTTGACTGGAGCCACTATGACTGACACCGCAAACGTTTCGTATGGGCGACGTGCGTTGTAAAGTAAGGAAAAGAAAATGCGAACTCTTTCGATTTCGTGTCATTGACGCAGTTTCGACTTGCCTAGCTTTTAGAAAACCTAATTTTTTTAATCAGACCTACAGAAACCTCTTTCCTTATACAAATCTTTGTAAAAATTCAAGGTCGATTCCGGCATGACGAAGTATGAGATCGCGCATCTTGTGGACACCATCACCACAAATGTACTGCTGGGAACATTGGGGGAGGATTAGGATCGTGGGCTGCAATTTTTAACAGTTTTTGACTCAGTTTCTATCGAAATGCAATATATCTGTGTTAAGATGTACAGGGTGTCTGGGTTAGGGCTCGGCCATTGGAAAAAACTATGTTCGATGTCCGCTACCTGACCGAACTTACGGACTGCGGACTGCGGACAACGGAAACATTTTTTTGGGTTTGTTTGCTTGTGTGATACAGGGCTTTCAATGTGCAAACTTTACACCCGTGTGTAACACTGTATGGTTCTCTGCTGCGGTTGTCTGAATTATAAAGGTAGACCAATACTTGCCCATTTTGGGATTGTAGACATAAAGTAGACGCAATCGTTTTCAGCGCCCCTGAAAACCACAGGAAAGGTGGCATCTCGCCTCAGTGAATCAGTGCCGATCTGAAAGTTTTCTGGCTAGGTCCCTTATATTCCGGGAATGACAAAATTTTGAAGAGCTACGGAAATTTTCGCTTTAGTAGCTGCTCGTGCATTGGGACGCCTTTTGGGAAGCCCTCACAGTTTTGGTGGAGGAACTGTTAAATCGACAGCTTGAATTTTGACTTTCCTTTATCTCAGGCAAGGCTTAGGCTTAGCCTTAGGCTTAGGCTAAGGTTTTTATCAGGCTTAGGCTTAGACTATTAGTGTATACTCTGACAATACTTTTGCGAGAAACTTTTCAAGCGTGTTGCCTGATCCGTAAAGCACACGCAACTGGCGCAGCCAGCTGAGTTTCGTAGCATTTCGCAAATCGCTACGTTAGTCTTGTGTGTTGAGCGACCGGCAGTCACGTGACTGCTGCAGCTGAAACATGCATAATGAGCTTTACGGATCAGGCAACGCGTTTGAAGTGTTTCTCCTAAAAGTATTGTCGGGGTATACCTTACGGGGGACCTCCACCCCTCAGGAACTACACTGTTCCCATCCCAATACCCAATATAACGGAATCAAATCTGGAATGGAATGGAATTAAAAATAGTTGAAATGGCCGGCAGGCCGGCGGCGCGTTCCGATCTGTGTCTTGCGACGATAGTAGAGGTGCTTTTTGGTTCCTACGGCCAAAACTATGTCCAATACACGTGGGTATAGGCGGGTACTTAGATTATTTTACCCCGAGCTGGCACATAGATTATTTTAATCAGTCAGACTGGCACATACAAGGCTGATGTTACAAAGTACATACATGGTACCCCACGTACCTATGGTACCCTATGTACCTACGGTACCCAACATACATGGTACCCAACATGCATGGTACCAAATATACATGGTACCCAATATACGGTACAATATACAGTCACCATGGCACAGCATGGTACCCAACTGATAAGTATGTACCTATGTATGTATTATTTCTGGTACCCATGAATGTTTGTCATCAAGGAAGTGCGTTAGCTGACGCTGGTACGTGCCATGTACGTGTGTGATCAATGCATATTGCGTGTGGATACCCTTCTTGGGGTAGTACCCCAAGCAGCGGCTTTGTGAAGCGATATAGAAACCTGGGCACTGCAACGGTTGGAGAAAATTTCATTCACACAATGAATGGTCAGAATCATCAGAATCGCTGTCAAACATTAAATGAGTAAAGAGTTCCACAGAATTATCACCATGTCCAGCAGGATTTATTGTTCCAACAGCAGGGAGATGACTGGGTCTTTCGAGATGAACTTTAGTCATTGTCACTAATTGTTCAGCGTGCACAGGTGTTCCCCTATCAAGCAAGAGAGCCAGCACAGTGGCTAAAGCGTTCGAAGAAATTGTGGCTCAAAATGATGGCGTGATCCCCGGGGCAATTATAACTGACAGAGGTACCCCTTTGCTGATCTCTGTACCGCAAAACATGACCAAACAAGGAAAAATTTCAGGCAATGAATTTCTCGATCTTCAAAAGTCACTTGAGAAACGAAACAGAAAACTGAAAATGACAAAATCCGATCAGAAATCTCCTCATTCCGAGCAAGCCATTGCACGAATACGACGCCTGTACAAAAAGTACCGGGCCTATTCAGGACGGGAAAATTTCAGTGAAGTATTTCCTCAGTTGATCAGTACACTCAACAGCACACCATCGTCGTACTCGGGAATAGCACCAAATGATATCAACGCCAGCAATGCCGGACAACATTTTGCAAAAAAGTACGGCGACTATCTTGACAGGCTGTATTAGCATGCTTATTCCTCGAGTACACGCTATGCTGTTGGTGATGCGGTCCGAGTACGGTCGTTCCATCCGGATGGATTTGACAAGGCAAGCCACGTCACGTGACAGGAATGTTGAAAATTTCGCAATTGTCATGGTTTTCAGACACCGGCCAACTCTGCTGAGGTATTTTATGTGAACCAGATTAGACGCACAGACCCTGCGACCTATCGAGTTCGTGACCGAAACGGACTAGTCGTGGACAAAATTCAGTACGATCGGAACTTGGTGCCTGCCGAAAACCATGAACGTAACCATCGTGTCACACGGGTGCTCGAAACACGTAAATTCGCCAACCTGGCACCAGGGATCGGAAAGCGCTGTTGGATGACGGAAGCGTGGAGTGGATGCAGCAACGTGATTACGACAGAGCGCACAGGAATTTCACATGATGAGTCCAGCATCTGGCTTCGACCTTTTACTGCGCGCTGACACGTCAGACATACACGATCAGAATCGTATTGATTTGGCTAATTCTTCTGTCACATTTGGTCTACCTGATCCTGTGGTGCTTCCTGCCAATGTTGCTTACACACTTAATCTGAGTCACATTTCGATGTCATTAAAAGTAAACAACATTGTTCGCCTTAATCATTTCTTTTATGCTTCATTGGATGGTGGTCAATCGTTCAAAGCTTTTTTATTGCCTCATGATTACTTTGAGACTAATATTGTTTTATTGCTTCGAAAATTCCAACAATTGCTGACTGCCGATTTTGACAACTACATTTCCATGAAGTTTGACAACATAACGGATATTGGTTATTGAGATCAAGGACGAACGGACTGTTTTAGTACTAAGCGATGATTTTAAGTTTCGCACCCAGGGACGTAAGCTTTGAGAAAGGATTTACATATGGAAGCTATCCAGCTGATCTACTTTTGAGTTTTCGTGATTTGTTTGTTCTCATGCCGGGTGTCACAGCATCATCCACTGTCATTTCTAATTATTGCCCCATTGCTCGTGTTGTGCCAGTTGACAGCGATTTATTGAAAAAGGAAGCAAGGATTCAGCTGGAATTCAACCAACCTTTTCAAGTGCCACTCTATGTAAACACATTGCACCATATTGAAATGATTTTACTTAATTCAGATTTCGCAACATTTTCTCTGGATGCCTCTGCACGCTTTGCCTGTATCTTGATGCTACAATGTCGACAGAATCTGACCTTGCCGTTCTAATAAACAATAAATATGGACATTTCGAAATCGTCTGTCCAACGTAAATTCACCAAGCAAGTTGAAAAAGCGCTCTCCGCGCAAATTGATCAAGCAAACGCAGCCCCGTTGACTAATCCCGTTGATTTGGGATATTCTCGTGCAATCGGTGGCAATTTTCGGAACTACGAGACAATTCAGTTTACAAAACCAAAAGGCAACAAGAAGAAGGCAAAACCAAAGCCAAAGAAACCAAAGTATCAAGAACGAGTCGCCATCGACAATCCTCTGGCATAACAATGCCTCCAAAGAAACGCACCAAGGGTGTCCAGGAAGAACCGGCTGTCACGCAGCCTGTGGCGGAACTGAACTCGTTGAACTCGTCCTCACGTGAAGCAGTTCAAGCATCAGTGGTCAATCAGTAAACTCAGTACGTACTTCCCGTTAGCCAGTACTCGGCCAATTCGGTGATCGTATTCGAAATCAGTGCCAGTTCTACTCTGTTCACTGGGCCTCAGTTTTATCTGGAGATTTCTTTGACAATCGTCAATGGCGATTCCACTCCGCTTGACGACAAGGCAGAGGTCGCGCCATGCTCAAACTTTGGCCAAGCCATGTGGTCAGACATTGAGGTATGCGGACGGTTAAGCTCCATTTTTGCCAACTAATGAAAATCATGAAAATTGAAGTCCGAGCCAACCACATGCTCCTGACCCAACGTGCCGGTTTGCACGCGTACAAAAGCTGGATTAACACTGCCGTACTGACCAGCGCTGAAGAACTGGAAGGGCTGAACGTGCCGGGCATGATCTTCTTGGTCGATCCCAGCATACGCCGAGGGAACAAAGTTGTTCGGACGTTCAAGAACGAATCAGTTGTATTTTATGCTGGACACTGAGATTTCTCATCAAGGTATGCCACCACTATGTTAAGTTGCGTACTGTTTTGTTATTCGCCCTGTTCCAGATCGCTTGATCCCAAATAACGTCTCATTGACCATCACTCTGCATCCATCGTCCCCGTCGATCAGCCTGCCAAGTGGCGTTGACGCGGCGAAACGGAACCAAATTCTCAAAATATCGGATACTCGACTTTATTTTGTGCGATATGAGCTCAATCCGTCTCTGTTTTTGCAGATAACATCTCAACTGGCTGTATCACCGTACCGGTACGTGACAGTGGCTGTTTCTGACTGTTTTTAATTGACTTTTACTCACAGAATCCCTCTACGTCGGCTGGAGTGTCAACCATACCTGAGACAATATGTTCAAATGCGATTCTCCCGACAACGGTCTATGTGATGAGTGTCCCATCAAAAACGTTCATGGGCTCGTACTCTCGCGAGTATGCACAGAGCAGCACTCTCGGCATGAATGCGATATACATCGTTTCCGAAGGATTGACATTTCCCGCTACACCTCTGGTGATGGACACGTCAACACCGAAATATGTTCGCAGCTATGCTAATTTGCTCCACGTATGTTTACACAGCAACTATGGCTGACAGGAACATCATTCATTTCGTTTACAGGTAGCCGGTTGGACCAATTCAAAAGCTTCGTGCCCAGTGACTGCAAGAGCATTCATGGGTGGGTACTCTGCAGCCGCCATAAATATGTCACGACTTGCATCAAACGAAGTGCGTTCGCTTCCCAAGTTCGGTTCCGCTGCCTTGCACATTTCGTACACCGCTGCACCTTCAGAATCGGTGACGTATGCTGTTTACGCGGTTAGTTTGCAGTGCAGCTTTGTCTTCTTGAAAAATTTTCAAATTTCATGGTTTTCAGGTGTACGAAAATCAGGTCATGATTGATGCAAGTTAGAGGTTAGTCTGGTTGTGCCTCTCACCGATGTTCTTTTATTCTTAGATTTTTGGTTTTTTCAGACTGACCGCCAATTTCGATGAAGGTATAAAAAATTCCAGTTTGGACACACACTCTCGACACAGACACACTCTCTCCTTATCAGTAGACACGCTCAGACTCACATGATTATTCTTGTTTCAGCGTGACTGTGTTGGTGATGACTCAGAGCTTTTTCATGAGCACCAAAGCCAAATGGAAGAATGTGACACGTAACGCCAGGCAAGTTTCGCAATACATGACAATCTTGTCGCAGATTGAATGTCATGCGTCGTGCCTTTTCTGGTGTGCAGCATGGTGTTCCCTGGCCGGCTGGTCTTAAAGAAACGTTGAATCTTTTAAATGAAACCAGAAATCCTGGTCTTGTCAATCCATTTGTGCCCGTGCATGAGTTGCCTGAATAAAATGTCGAACCGTTGCTGTGCCCAGGTTTCCATATCGCTTCACAAAGCCGCTGCTTGGGGTACTACCCCAAGAAGGGTATCCACACGCAATATGCATTGATCACACAGGTACATGGCACGTACCAGCGTCAGCTAACGCACTTCCTTGATGACAAACATTCATGGGTACCAGAAATAATACATACATAGTTATCAGTTGGGTACCATGCTGTGCCATGGTGACTGTATATTGTACCATATATTGGGTACAATGTATGTTGGGTACCATGCAGATTGGGTACCGCAGGTACATTGGGTACCATGTACGTTGGGTACCGTAGGTACATTTGGTACCATGTATGTTGGGTACCATAGGTACTTTGGGTACTACATGTACTTTGTAACATCAGCCTTGTGTGTGCCAGTCTGACGAAGTAAAATAATCTATGTGCCAGCACGGGGTAAAATAATCTAAGTACCAGCTTATACCCACGTGTATTGGACATCGTTTTTGGCCGCAGGAACCAAAAAGCACATCTACTATCGTCGTCTTGTATAGCATATAAAGATAGCATCTTGACAAACCCTGTAGTGGTAGCACACCAGCTAACAATGCCAAAAATGTTTCGATTGTCGATGAAGTGGGGCCAGGTAAATGCAGTCGCGGACATCGGACACAATTTTTTCAATGTCTTCAGTCCGCAGTCCGCATGTGGCCGAGCATTTAGTATGGTTTAGCAGTACATCAGATTTACCAGCAAGTTGTGTCAGCGCATACGCGTTAGTGAAAAACCTTCAAAACTTAAAAATAACAATAAAAGCGAAAAAATCAAGAGTGAGTGACTGTCTGGTGCGGTCCCGTCCGTTCGCAGCAGTACTTCTTCCAGTCAATCCACGGTTTCGTTGTCTTAACTGGGGTAGTTGTTTATACCACCCTGTTCCTGCATTTCAAGAAACAAGCCAAGGTTGGATTTCATTTCGTTTCATTTGTTTTTTGCACATCCAGTGCCAGGTCAATGCAAACGCCCGAAGGCTATGTGGCAAATCCTGTTAAACAACAAAAGCCAAGCATCACAGTTTCACGATGATAATGAAACATCAGGGAGCACTTTCTATTTCATACAAATTGTAAGTTCTTACAAAAAAACGCTACAATTTGTACCCAGGTACAAAAGTCACTTCACGCAGTTACAATTGTGAGTGATACAATTGTAAGAAGTTACAATTGTAACTGGGTACAATTGTATCCAGCTACAAAAGAAAATTTTGTAACTCGCATTGTAAGAAAGAGAAAAATTGTAGCTAGGTGCACACCGGTGGGACCGTCCTAACTCGATACAATTTGATTGTTTATCCATTATTTGACCCGGGCCCGATTTTTTAAATAATGTTTAGCGTCTATAGAAGCAATTTATTTGAAACTAATTTTATCAAACACGTGTTTTCGTGGTTGCCTAAGCGAAAGAAAATCCTGCCATCGAAACATTTTCAGCTCTGTTGTATCCAGCTACAAAAATTGTAACTGGATACAAAATTATTGTGGAAAGTGGATTTACAATTGTTTGTAACTTTTGGCTACAATTTGTAAGTTTTTATTGTATGAAATAGAAAGTGCTCCCAGGACTGTCGAACAACATGAATATGTATTGTAAGCGCCCAAGAATAGAATTTGATAATGCAGTGATAATAAGTCCATGAATGTGACTTAACATTGTAGGCTCGCATCCACTCCGTAGAGTGAAGAGGTCAGGTAGCCTGAACCTAATTCCGTTAACGTATTGATAGATGGTATTGGTCGCACAATGACCATATAAGAATTCATCAAATCAATCCTGATTTTCAAGCTCAGTCACTCTTAACCACTGTGCTATTTGTGATTCTCACAAAACATTTTCACCTGAAAATAATCCAGCAGATCAACCACGTTGCCGCAGGTCTGAAACCTTCTCTTTACTACATGCTTTGTGTGCGATCATGCAACGTAACGTCATTGCTCCGTCACTTTCCCTCTTTACGATTCAGGAAAAAATTTGACCAATTCTTATAAAGTCATTGTGCAACCAATACAGAGCCGGATTGCGAACACCTGTCTGTTGAATGGGAGCATCCCGACGGCATTGAGCAAATCATCGTATGGTGTTTCACGCTGCCAATTATTCAGGATAGCCCTGCAGGCAAACTTTTGAGTGCGGTTAATTGCTATTTTGTCGCATTTCCTGACTGGATAACTTGAGCCGCACCCGTACAACATAATCTATTGGTGCAGTGATATATACAGACCTTTCGCAGACTATTTATTGGTACACTGCCACGGAAAACTCTTGTAAGGAAGGCAATTGTCTTTTTAACCATCGCACATACTTTATGGCAATGGAGGTTGTAATTTAGATATTCGTCGACCAGTATGCCCAAGTATTTGTATGAATGCACTTGTTCAATGTTTAACTGCTCTTCATTGTTGTACAAAGCAGGGATGTTAGATTTGACTTTCCCTTGGACTGCACTGACATGTTGCCAGACTGCACGTTCTTGAAGTCCTTTTTTGAATGTCTTGGTGCGAAGTCCTTCTTGCATTTACTCTCTAACTTCTTGAGTTGCGCCTTCAGTTTCTTGACGTTGTGAAATTTTGGCGATCATTTGTCTCTTTTCGTTGACTTTAACCAGTTAGCATAAGCCTGGTTTTTCCTCCATGTTGACCGTTTCAGGTCCCTGGTAATTCATGGTTCCTGCTTTGGTTTGTTCGTTACTGGGAATGTTTTGAACTGCGTGTTTTCGTTAACATACTTACCACCCTCAATTTGACTCAGGAATGAAAGACCATCAACAAAGTCATTAATGGAACACGATGTAGTACAACGATTTTGCATTTTCCGACGGTGATTGCCCAGGGCCCCCCCCCCCCCTCCTTACTATAGTTTTTCTCCCCTTCATATAAAGAAAAAAAAACCCCCCCCCCCTATACCCCCCCCCCGTGTGGGGGTAATATCAAAACAACAGAAAAAATAATATCTTCCCCTCCCTGCCCCCCCCCCCCCCACCACAAAAATTATATTTTCTCCCCCCACACACCCACACCCCCCACCCCCACCCCCAACATTTTTTTTTTTATACTACCACACCCCCCCCCTCCCTCTCCCTCCTCCCTTCTATATCTAATTTCAACCCCCCCCCCCCACCACAAGTCCACCCACCCCGCCCCCCCCCTCCCCCTAGCAAAAAAAAAAAAACACTATATTCTTTTTGATATATATTTATTCCCACACGCCCACACCCTACTCCCCCCCCCCCCCCCCTTCTTTTTTCCTCCCCCCTCCTAAAAAACTACACCCCCTACCCCCCCCCCCCCCTTTTTCCCTTTCCCTTTCTCCCTCACCTATACAACATCATTCCACATCACCATGCGCAGCCCTCTTTTTTTTCTCCTTTCCCCCCTTCAACTTAATTACTAACCTTTTTTCTCTTATTTTATTTTTAGCTTTCATGCCTGCACCCCACCTCTCCTCCCCCCCTTCCTCTCCTCTTTCCTTTGTTGTTTTGTTGTTTTCGGCCCCGCCTCCTCCCCACCCCCCCCCCACCCACCCCCCACTCACTCACTTAAACACAGCAACAACTAACCACATCAACAAACTCAATACTCGCACGCCCCTGGGGCTCGGGGACAGTTAAGAATTTATAACAATATTACATTTCCCCTGCTAACCCCCCCCCCCCCACCCACACTCCCCCCTAATGCATAGCTTGATTATTGGATATATTGTCTGATTCCCACCCCCCCTCTTCCCCCCCCTCCCCCCCCCTCTCCTTTTCTCCCCTCCCAAAAACTCCAAACCAGGCAACCCCAACCCACACAGGGCCAGAAAACAGTGGGGCCAGTACTAAGAGCGGTGCGGTCGGGGCGCCCCACCTGATCTGCTGCCGTCCTAGGGAGCTCGTCGACGGGGCAGATGCACTTGAGCACGCCACCTACTGTCACTCGCCAGACAGTTAGCAACGCGCCCGGACCGACAGGAGTCACGCCGAAGTGACCGTCTCAGCGCGCAAGTCAGCCCTGGACCAAAATCCACACGCCTCGCGATGGCAACTCGGACGGCGCGGCTTGATCCTGGTGACAATCCAGTCACCCGCTTTCCTGCAATAAATGAAGCACAAGCAAACGGTCTCAGGCACGCAAGCACAAAATCCAATCAAGACAAGCCCAGCAATCTAGCTGGCTGTTTCGCTTCCACGTATTGCACGAAAAGCACCCCGAAGTCGACTTCAACAGCACGTTTTACGCTATATAACGAATAACGGAAATAAAGTAATGAAAGATAGAAATCGGCAATAATAATATCAAATATCCAATAAAATATCTCGCGACTCCAAAACGGGCAGAAAACACTCAAAACGAACTCACACGATAACTCTGAATTACGATATTTACGAAACGGGAGAATTTACGATTTACGGGAGAGAAATCAAACGGCGATAGAGATCAACGCTGAGCCAGTCCATTTGAATTTCCATGCTCAGCAACAGTCAACACTGTCCGAACAGACGACTTTCAGCTTGCAGACGACGATATGAAGACGGCATATGTCCAATGTCACATCTCCCCGCACCAGTTCCTTCAAATGCCCTCATTTGATCGAAGTTGAATGAAGAAGAATAGAAGCTGTTCGTGTCCACCCGGCCATAGTTGGAGTAGGCCTTGAAGAAACCGTCGAACGAATAGGGATCGCAGATGGCACCGACGACGAATTGAATAGCACACCAGCGATTGAGATGGAATTGAATTGAATAGAATTGACGTGTGGATATAGCAGTCAGGATACGGGTTTTCACCAGTCACCGAAGTGGGTTTCACCGTACCTTGCCGAAGCAAGAGGTGTGGGTTACTCACCCCAAATCCCAGACGAACACCCGCAGGTGATACACCGCTCGTACCGGTTTAAGTCCTGACCGATAATAGAGCAGCTGCTAGCCCATAGGCGCAGGCTGATCCACGATGGAGACGGTTTCGGCAGCGAAGGTGGACGGCAAGCTGGGTAGACGACCAGCCAACCCCTCGAAGGTTGTCACCTCAGGTGAAGTAGTCCTGTCCGGTGACCGCCAGAACAGCACGACGCCAGCGTCGTAGAAGGAACGAGTCGCGCACATCGAACATTGCATCAACGTTTCGCCATCACACAAACGAGCCGTGCTGTTGAATGGTTTTCTGTGTCAAACAGGGAGTCAAACAAAGCGACCAACGCCGAGCTTACATCGCCGTAAGCTAAATGGTCATAAACAGGGCAATTTACCTCTTACTAGGCAGGGTCACAATACAAAAGTGTAAAACCGCAGTCAAACTGTGCGAACAAGCACCGGTTTTACCAGGGGACTGCAGTGTCTCCTGTGCCCCGACCCTGGATGACTTGAAACATCAAACCATTCAAAAGTGTACATTCACCGTACAAAGTCATCACACAAAACGAAAACGCGGTAATCACCCGCTGACACTTTGTCGCGAGTGAAACATCACAAATCTTACCATAGAAATGTGGAAATAAAATTTGCGCACAAAAAGTCAAACCATAAAAATTAGAAATGCGGCTAAGAGGCATTATGCACCTCACCATACGCATTATGCACGCATGGATTTATAAAGGGGCCTTATGCACCCCACCACACGCATTATGCACGTGTGGATTTTCACACCACACAGTCACGTTCTAGTGCTGCATGCCCGAGGACATGCCAGCACCACCCTGATCATGCTCATCACGACGACTCTGATGACCACCACGTCCAAATCGCGGGTCACGCGACTTTGAACGATCACCACGTTGGTCACGTCGTTTCGCTGAGCTCGGTCGTGCCTCGTCCGGTTCACGCGATGCCGACTGTTGTTTGGCACGCTTGCTGCGCCCCATCGCGGGCGGACCCTGAGGACCTTGTTGGCCCCAGCCACTTGGTCCAGCCGCACCTGACACATTTGGCGCTTGACCAGCCGGCAATGGTTGGTACACCTGTTTCGTTCGGTAACCCGCTGGCGGAAACTGCGCCCGCTGTTGCGGCTGTTGTTGTTGTTGTTGTGGCGGATAAATGACTTGCTGCTGTGGTTGCTGCTGGCGCAATTGCTCCTGCAACGAAGCAATCTGCTGCTGCATCTGTTGCATCGCAGCACCACCACCCAGCGGCACCAAGTTCGGACCACTCAACGGACCACGGCCGCCGCGACCTCCACGGCCGCCGCCACGACCACCACTGGCCGAACCACCACCTCCACGGGGTTGTCGCGCATGCCATGGTTTGCGCGAACGCGACCTGCCACGACCCTGTCCCTTCGCCGGGAACCCACGTCGCGGTGGGATGTCGTTGTCGTCATACATGGCCAGTCCCGCAGTGGCACTACTCGACGTAGTCGCCACAGTACCGTGGGACGCCGGACGAACTGGTTGTTCTTCACGCGGTCGCTGAACATCGTGCGCCGACTGCGTACTTGTCGGCCTTCCACCCCCCTCCTGCTCTTGCGACTGACCCAGTCGCAGCAGGTGTGTGAGGAATTTCATGTAGTTCGTCTGGTCCAATTGCGTTGGATCGACATGACTTCGATAGTCATCGATCTCAGTCACGAGACGTGCGTCCTCCCAATCAGCAGACTTGGCAACACCACCCAGATAGTCCTCAATGTCTTCGACAGACACCCAGTTGCCATCCGGGCGTGTCAGTTTGTCACACGCCATCAGATCATTGCTCGGCCACGGTTCCATCGGTGGCGTGATCTGATAACACGATTCTTTCGCGTTCCACCACAAATAGGCCGCAAATATGCGCGAGAAATACACCAAGCGCATTTCCGAACCGGCCAACAATCGGTATCTCTGACCACTGGCCCTGTCCTCATACCACAATTGAGCGTAGAAGTCGCCCCACGGACATTTCGTGTGCGAATGAGCACACACTGCACAAATGCCGATATTCTTGCCCGTCCACGGGTACGGCAGTTTCGACACAAATGAATCGAGCAGTGTCAGATTTTGATAGTTCAGTTTTGCGCCTCGCAATTTCGTGGGCGCCTCGAGTTTGTTGTCCAAATTGGACGTGCCCATCATGACATCTGCCACCTTCACCGGACCATGCCCATTGGTCTCATAGAATTCATCAATCCATGCCTCCAGTTCGTTCAGGTCACCGATCGGTTTCGGGCTGAGCATGAACGTCAAATGATGATTGCGCTGTCGCAGCTCAATCATCATGTCCACAATGCGGATCAACGCAGTGCGGCATTCGACCATTTTCGACGTCCAAACCCCAAGGTAACGGCCCGTGTACACCTGATACCACATGCTACCAATGTTGGCATGACGGGCAGGTGTACCGATCGTGCTTTGGTACTGTTGGATCGTGCCCTGGAACTGACTGGGCTCAATGACCTCACGCGTGGCATCATCCAGCATGGGTTCATAGCATTGCGGATTGCAACATTCGTCCTGCTGTGCGTCGTCATTCCAATACACGTCAGCCGTGCAACGCACACAGCACTTGATACTTTGGAACACGACCCAGGGTACGGCGGGCATGTCGTACAGATTCATTTTCACACCCGTATTAGGCGGCATTGTCGGGTATTTGGCCATATTGAGCTGCTCTTGCAAAGTCAGCTTGTTCCAACCCGACACACGTTCTTTGGCACTCAAGCCCTCTTTGTCCGGGTTCAACTGAACAGCGAATTGTGAGTACGGACGGCCCTCATAGTGGCCATGTGTCAAGCCCCGTGACAATGGGTCAACCAGGTTGTACTCATCCATCACTCGAATGTAGATTTGCGATCGCGGTTTCAGAAATTTGAGTGACACGCGATATTCGGGTTTGAGTGTGGGGTCGTACCAGACCACATCGTCAGCCATTTGGGCATAGATCTCTTCATGCAAGGCCTCAAATCCGTCTGAGTCTGAACGGATTTCACCTGAGCCCTGCGATGGTGGTTCATTCACAGAATCCACGTCATCGGCCTCAGCCTGTGGCAACGGTGAGGCCTCCGGCTCTTCCATAGCCAGCTCACCACCGTGCACCGGTTCATCACCGATCATTCTGCGCTGAGCCTCAAACGTGCGCAGCTGTTGGTAACTGCGTTGCAACATGTTCACAGTTTCTTGTGGCTCGCAATTCATCAAGTCACCAGCTGACTGCAGCAGCTTGTATGCCACGGTCGTGTCATCTTCGGCCTGTGCGCGCACTATCGTTTGGTATCGCTTGCCACACAGCGAAATCACTTGCTTAGCCCAATCACGGACTGGCGGACTAGCATGATTCAGCAAGTCGACAATGGTCTGATATGAGGTCGGCACGCCCGGCGGCAAAGCAAATGCCTGGGCCATGTGCATGCCGATCAAGCAGTCAGCATGGGCCTCAATATTCGATTGAGTTGGTCGGCCAAATATGGTCGGCGTGTTTGGTGCCGACAATGGATCAGTCAACGGCATGGGCTTCAGCCGATGTTTCATGGCAGTGATTTGCGCATTCAAAATATCACACAGGCGCAACATCTCTTCGCCTTCAGCCTGCCAAATTTCCTTGTCCACAGCCTGAGCCATCATGAACACCAAGTACAGATGGTACAGGGTCACTTCTGAACCCGCTGGCTCTGCGGACTGACTGACACGTTCAATCAACGTGCGGGCTTTGTCGACCCAAGCCTTGACGTCCTGTTTTGACTGCGGGATATCGTCCCATTTCAACTTGAACTGTTCGAACGTGACAAGTCCGAACTCGCTTTCGCGCTGTGGCATTGTCTGACGTGCCTTGCGCAACCGTTCAGCACACGAATCAGCAGCCTGATCATCAGGTTCAGCTGTCGTGAACACGACCTCACCAGCGTCGGTTTTGTTCACCAGAGCCTGCGCCATCTTGCGCACCGAATAAGCGCTCAAGCCACAGGTCGGCTCGTTCTGTTCATGCCGAATGGAATTGTCGGCCAACGCCAGCGCGGCTTGCAGCGAACTGCCAAGCTCCTCCAGTGAACCCAGTGGCAACCTGGGCGAGTCACCAGTGTATCGTGGTGGCCAATCTGTCTGACGATTGAACTGATATGCCGGCAGATTTTTCAAGTGACCGGCCAATTGCATGTAAATGCCACACACGGTCACGCGTTTCAGCTCCTCAGTCTTGGCCGGCATACTCATGTAGCCGCGCGACAGTGGATTGTGGAGCCGTTTGTGATGACCATAACGCAGGTCATGCAGCACAAAGAAGGCAAAATTCAGTTCCTTCAAGTCAGCGTCAGTGACCACTTTCTGATGCACTGCACCACCGGTCTTTTTGTACCATTTCGCGGGCACTTTGGTACGTGTCTGATTGTACCTCAAACGGAACAACTTGCGTTCCTCATCCTGATCAGACACCGAATCCTGCTTGCTCGTCGGCACACAGTCCTTCAGCAGACGTGGCTTTTTCATGTGCAACAGATGCACATTGCCGACACTTTGTGGGACCACTGTCTGGTTGTCATATTTCAGTGCCAATGTTGCATAGGCCAACTGCACCGTCGTGGTGTATCGCTCACCACTCAGAAACGGCAGTTTGGACGTCTCCAAATAGTCACTCATGGCATCTGACGCCAGTATCATGGACATGTGCTGTGTGTGTTCGATCGGTTTCATGAAATCGATCTCGGGAACACCAAACTCAACCCGATCATTCGTGATGGCAGCCGTACGTTTGCTTTCAAGCATGGCTGGTTGTTCGTTCAGTCGGCCCGCAGCCGACGCCAGCACATATGCATTGCCACACACAAGCGGCACATTGATCTCGGGGTCAATCTCGAACCCGGTCCACATGTGCATTTTGTACTCCTGCGCCTGATCCGAAGAACAGAGCGCCACAGCCACGTGATTGCACACCAGTTGTGTGTAATTCGAGTTGTCAGACGTGGCGAAGTACATGACCGGTGTACTGTCAAACGGTTCGGTCAGACCTTGCGAGTCAATCGCAATGTATGGGGACCGAAATTCCTCCACCGGCGCACCACTTCGGTACAACGATCGCTTGTACACGTTCGGCTTCATCACATTCATGTACAGCGGGCCAGCCAATCTCGACTCGGCCGCATGGTTGAGCAAGGCGAAACAGGCCATCGGGTCCCGTTCACCTGCGGTGTTCAGACTGTCCTCCACGCCCACTGTGCTGATGGGCTGCATCAGTTCACAACACACGTGCACGCTGCGCAAATAATACTGCAGCATCAGATCACCAGCCTCCAGCAACAACGCTGTGGTAGGCACTTTTGATGGGTCCCTGGTGCCCATGACTGCGGTACTGATCTTAGCACCAGCCAAATTGCAGAATTCACGGCCCACTTCGACAATACGCAGCTCAACCTGCTGTCGATCCAGTGGCTTGTTTGTGGCCGTCATTTCGTCTGTCAAGATTTTGGAGAACGATTTTGCACAGTGCAACACTGTGGCCAGCACCAGGTCGACAGGTGCCTCGTTCTCGCGCCACGCGATTGGTTGTTGTTTCAGGTCTTGTTTGAAATCATCACGTGCGTTCAGCAGCACATCAGGTGCTTCAACACCATTCATGCACGTGAGTGGATTGGTCAAGCGTCCACTTTCAACGAACTGCAGCATGGTTTGCAGCGAACCACGCAAAGGACGCATAATTTCGTCATCGTACCGTTTCGGGTCACACACAGCAAGCACGTACATGCAATCAATGCCCTCTTGCACGTCTTGTGCGGCATACCAGTACTTGCACTGTGTGGATTCGTCGTTCAAATTGCCCATGTGCATACGGTCCAGCCAGCCAGCATGGTACATGTCTGCACCCGGCACCTCACCGGCCGTATAGGCAAAATCACACGGTTTATTTTCAAGATACGTGCTGCTCGTATAGCGACGCATCTTGTCTTTCTGGGCCTTCATCGTGTGGCTGTCACGCATGATATGCAATGTGCCCAATGTCATCATTTGGTGCGATGGGCCACCATGTTCTTCATTCATGCTCATGGACATTGGCAGTTTGCGCGAATCAAACACGATCGCGGACATATCACAGCCAAATGCGCGAGCAAACGCAACCTGATCACCGTGTTTGCGATTGCGACGGTCCTGATCATGGGTACCGTGCATATAGAACACGCCGGCGTTCTGTAGGTCATTCACCGACGGATCGTCACAAAACAGCTGCTTGAACTCATCACACGGTTCGTCTGAGCCAGGTTTGTTCACACAACCGGCCTCAATGATCCACACGACACCTGTGAAGAATGCCACCTGCAGCAGCACCAGAATGTCGTAATCACACCATTCCTCTGTCGTGGTGTGAATCACCTCGTGTGTGGTCCAGTAGGGCAGCACGCCCCACTTCTCCATGCACATGTGCATGAGCAGCTCGTTCGCACTTTTGGTCTTCTTTTTCAGTGCCGTGAAGAAGCTCGTGTCGAAATCTGTGGACTGGAAGTGATCGAATTCAGCATCGATCATGGCACCTCCCAGCATTCGACGAGCTCGCATGGCGATCTTTGTGAACTCGACAAAATGGTCATATGAGTCCACCACAATGACCTGTTTGATCACGCCCAGTGGCCTACGTGCGGCCAACATGCACTGATACCAGCTCATGATCAGATTATACATCATCGTGATCTTGGCTGATGTGTTTTGGGCACGCGCACCATATTCCAGCGTGACAATGCCCTTCAAGGCAGTCACCATGTATTTGTGCGTGTTTTGAATGCCGATGTAACTGGCTGCCTGTTCCATCTTGTGCAGCACTGCCTGCAGCACTTCAGTCGACAGTTCACGAGCCGTACACGCCAAGTACAGCACTCGTGTGTTTTCGAACATTTTGGCCATGCCCCGATATGAGTTCGGCACAGCGCACGGCTCATTGGTGTTTGCAGCATTGCACGCACCATCCCAGCCCGTGCGCATCGGGTCCAACATAGCCAGATGGTGATTCGGCATTCGTTTGTTGACCGAGATCACACCCGGTTTCATGGCATCGAACCAACCGATTTTGTTGTTCTTGGTATCGCGACCAAAGAAACCTTTTGTGGCCACGGTCATGTGGTCCACTTGTCGCAAATCGGTATTTTTCTCACGTTCGATCTCACTGAACGGCACTGGCAGCATGTGCCCGGTCGACAGAGCCTCCTGACGCTCCTCATAGCGCCGGCTGATGTTCAAACCGTCAACCGGTTTGTGGCGTTGTGCGCGTCCGAACAGGTCCACCTGACCAATGTGCAACACTTTGCACAAACGACGCAAACGCAACAACGGGCTGCCTGCAAACACGCCCCGCAACCAGTCACTGTGGATGCGGTCGGGCTGTTTGTCATTCACCATCACCATTGGTCGATTCAGTGGGTCCGGGTCCCAAAAATTCACCTCTGACGACCCGGGGGCCCGGTCCATCTTGCGGTACTGTTCCAGTTTCAGACCCAGTCGGTGCAACGGCTCACCGCTGAGCGTCACAGTGCCTTGTGGTGTCTGGAATTTCATCACACCAGCACCTTGCGAGTTAGCAACACTCGCACCTGGGGCAGGTTCATGTGCCCCGGCACTGGGATTCGGCACCACTTCCATCTGAGTCTCGGTGCCCGCACTGGCACCTGCGGTCGAACTGGAACTCGTTGTCACCGGGTCGGTGTGGGTGACGGACTCCCCGGCAGCAGCCTGCAGCTGCTCCTGAGTCACTTCCATGTCAGCCTCTTCACCACCGCCCAACAAAGCCTCTTCTTGCTCTGCAGTCAACCCCGTCTCACCTGGATCTGCGCGTTTTCGAGACCTCGATCTTTTGTCCCGTTTGCTCATCTCGGCTCGCCTCTTGCTGTCCAACGATGTTGTTGTTTTCACAGCGCTTGACGTCACAAAATCGAATGCGATAAAATGATAGCAGCAATCGAATTTTGACTCTGCAAAAGTGAAATGAAACATCATTTTGTGCTGTCACGCACAAACATCACAGCAAAATAAACGCGCGAGCGGACAATGTGGGCTGCCGCAATTCTTTTCACAAGCCGCCTCGACCGGCATAATGGCTTTTTAAGTGCTCCCCGCACAACAGCGTCAGCCACACATCGCGTGAGCGATCTGCAAGCCAAATTCACGGCTCTCAAAAGGAACGCCCTCTTTCTGGCCTCAAAATGTGGAACTGCAACACTGCAGCCGTTCGTGGCCACAGACAGAACGAATAAATGGGTGCCTCAGTGACTGAGACTGCCGGGCCCGGGGGTAGTACTCCCCCCAGAGCCCTTTCAACCCAGTCCTAGGCAAAACACGCCCAAAAATTAATGTTCCGCCCGTTTTCACAGACTGCCACAGCAGAAATAGCCGTTTTCCTTACAATTTTGAGCCGAAACGTGGGCAAAACGTTCGGGCCGGAGTGGCCAACTCCCGGCCTTTCGGGGTTTTTCGACCTCGCACGTCTGCGGAAACGAAAAACAGAGCAAAACTCAGCTCCCCCCCCAGTTGCGCAACACCAACGCAACTTTTCACAGGCTTTTGCGGCATTTCAGTGGCATCGGCCCACCTCTCCCTGCGATCCAGCGGGATTCCTGCGATCTAAAACGTTATTACAAACAAAATGAGAAAAGCAAAATGCGAAACGAAAAGGAATATTCATCGTCCTTTTTCGCAGAATTTCTCTTTCTTTGTTTTGCAATTTACGGTCCACGGACCGTAAAGTCTCGTTTCGGTGCGTCACTTTCCATGCGTCTGGGGTCACCACACCTGCAGTGGGGATAACGCATTCGCACATGCAAACAAAACATGGCGCACGTAAGCGCCAACAAAACAGAACTGAAACATCAGTTAGTTCAACGCAAAAAGGCTCGTTTCGACAGAGCCAACGCAAAATTTAACGAAAATAACAGACACAGCCCGAGCAAAGGGCTGGTCAAACATAAAATAACGTGGCAAACGCAACAAAATAAAGTCAAACTCAAACATAACGTATAAAATGATAAAATTATAAGCAAAATAAAATGTGTACTATATACAATATGTACAATTTTGCTCCTCCGTCAGAGTTACTGCTCCGACGCGTCCGTGCCCCGCAAGTTGTAGCGCGCATTCGACTTTCTGCCGCTTTTCACAACTTGCTTCAGCTGAAACTTCTGCGTTTCGGGCACATACACAACCGAGTGACCAGTCCACACCTGTTCATGCGAAATCTCGTCAGCGCAACGCGAGATTTTATCGAGATTCACTGTGAATCGCTGGGTATCACCCTCATCCAGCCGATACACCTCGATCGTGTTGTTTCTGAACACGCGCGTCACCATGAACGGACCGGTGTGACTGCGAGCGAACTTGTAGTCCTCGCCTTTGGCCACTTTCGGGTCATACACCCAGACCCGTTCACCAACCACAATCGGTTTCAATTTCGCCTCGGCTTTGGCGCTCATTCGTTTGTGCCTGAGCTCGACTTTGTCCAGTCCGAGCTGCACTTCGCGGTAGATTTCGGGAATCGAGCGCACCATTCGGGTCACATAGTCCGGATTGTCATTGTACTTCTGCAGTACACATTCGTCAAACACCGTGTTGGCCGGCAGACGCATCGGTCGACCATGCTCGACGAAGAACGGACTCAGACCGGTGCTCACTTGTGGCACGGCATTGTAGTACAGAAGCACCATCGGCAGCACTTCGTCCCAGTCACTGTTGCCAGGCGGCAGCGCGCGCGCCAGCATGTTGATGATCGTCTGATTGGCTCGTTCAACCAAGCCATTGGACTGGGGGTGGTATGTGGTCGTCACGTTGTGCTTCACACCAAACGCGACATTTATGCCCTCGTGCAGTTTGCCTGTGAACTGTGCGCCCTGGTCTGTGACGCACACGCGCGGCACGCCGTGTTCACGAATGTACTGAATGTACATATCAATCACGGTCTCAGCGGCCATGTCCGGCATCGGATAGGCATTGACGTACTTCGAAAACGCGTCAACCAGGACCAGCAAATAGACATTGCCCCTTGACGTCATCGGCTTCAACGTCAGAATGTCCATGTGCACTCGTTCGCTCGGCGCGAACGTTCGTTCCAACGAACCAATCGGCGGTTTCAGCCGTCGATGCTGACCCGACACAGTGGCACAGTCAAAACACGATGCGTAGTGTTTGGACGCGTCCTTTAGCATTCCCAGCCAATGGAACTCGCGCCTCAGCCACATGGTCATCTTATCGACGCCGAAATGACCACCCAGTTCATGCACCTCCTTCAGCAGGTCCTGTTGCATGCTTTTCGGCACACACAACTGCACTCGACCACCTTTGTCATACACGTGCCGAATGATGTTTGTGTCGTCCACAAAGTATTCACCGAAATGCTTTTCGATGTACTTGTCAAATTCGGTTTCCGGCTCGGGCAGCGGTTTCAACGGATGCTCCAGCTTGAGCTTCAACCGCGCCAAGAATTCATCGCCGGCTTGTTGTTCGATGATCTTGTCACGAACATCGGTACTGACCTCTTCGGTCGTTTTGCCGGTCAGCTCGACGTGCATGTCATTCGCGTCAGGCACGTCATCGTTCTCTGGGATCGTCGTCAGCGACGGTGCCTGTTTGATGCGACGTCGACGCATGCCGACTTTCATCACCGTGACGTTCTCGCATTCGTCACGCAATTGTCTGAGGTCCGCCTCTTTCGTGATCGGCAGACAGTCACCATCAGACGCGCAGTCACAGCGCACTTTGCTCACGTGCGCCACGAGATCACCCTCGTTTTCGGCTTCATCGAACAGCTCATCGACGTCAAACTCGATGTCGTCATCGTCAAACTCGTCGTTCGACCAATAATCCGAGTCACAGTCAGACTCGTCAGCAGCACACGAATTCACAGCCACATCAGCAGGCTCGGCAGAGTTCTTTTCCTGCCATTCGATCGCCTGCTGTTCGGACTCTTTGATCATTCGATCGATCTCGTTCCGAAACCAGTTGGCACGATCGATCTTGTCTTGCGGATCGTGCAGATCTTTTGGAATTCGGCTGAGGCAGTCGGGCACATGATTGCCACGACCGGGCGTGTACACCACTTTTGGGTTCATCATCGCGATGCTGGTGACCCACTTTTCGACACGCTTGTTGCCTCGCATGCGCTGATTCATGCAATCCTGCATGGCAACATGGTCAGTCACGACCAAAATGTCATGTCCACGCAGATAATTGTCGAACTTGTCCAGAGCCCACTTGATGGCCAGACATTCGAGTTCGGTCGCGCTGTAATTCGACTCAGCGGCGTTGGTGGCGCGTGATGCATAGGCCACCGGATGCAGTCTGTCATCCGAACCGATCTGTTCGAGCACAGCACCCAAGCCAGCCGAGCTTGCATCCGTGCGCACCACCCATGGTTTATCCATGTCGGGATAGACCAACATGACGGGTTCACTCGTCAATCTGCGCTTCAACTCTTTGAACGCTTCATCCTGCTGCTTGGACCAGCGGAATTGTTCATCGACCTTCATCAGTCGGTTCAGCGGCGATGCGATCTTCGAACAGCCGGGAATGAACTGTCGGTAGAAGCCGACCATTCCCATGAAGCGACGCACGCCCTGTTTGTTCACCGGCGGCTTCATGTCACAAATTGCCGCCACTTTGTCCGGATTCGGGCGAATGCCCTCGGCGTCCAACACGAAGCCCAGATATTTGACTTCGGACTGCAGGAAGTTGCATTTCTTCGGCTGCATCAGCAAGCCGGCCTCTTCCAACCGTTCAAACACACGTTTCAGCACCTCCATGTGCTCCTCGACAGTCTGGGTCGCGACAATCACGTCGTCCAGGTACACGAACACCCGTGTGTCAAAATCGCGGAACACACGATTCATGATGCGCTGGAACACCGGCGGGGCGTTCGACACGCCCATCGGCATCATATTGTACACAAATGTGCCGAACGGTGTTGAAAATTGGGTCTTGTGTTTATCATCGGGATGAATACGGATCTGATGGAATCCTGAGAACAGATCCATCGTGCTGAAGACCCGTGGCTTGCCAGCGCCAATCAAACCGAGTATTTCCTGCGGTCGTGGCAGGGTGTATTTGTCTTTGATCGTGATCGCGTTCAATTTGCGATAATCAACGCAAATTCGCAGACTGCCGTCTTTCTTTATGATCGGCACGATCGCGAAGCACCAATCACTGTCTGACGGTTCAATAATGCCGGTGCGCATGGCCTTAACCTCAGGCGATGGGGGTGTCGGTTCAGTGAACTCGCGTTCGATCGGGTTTCCGGCCCGAATCGACTCGGGATCTGGATTCACGCAGCCGAAAGGCTTGCAGATCGGCACATCACTGCGCACTTTGTAGTTGTCAGGTGTGTACATTTCGGCATTTCGAGGCTCGGGCATTCGACAGCAGTTGGCGGCCATCATGCCAACCAACTCTTCGGCATTCATTCCCAACATGATGTCCATGTCCGAGTCGTTGCGCAGATTAACGGCAAAAGCCAGAAAACTGTATCGAGGTTCGTCCTCGACACCAACGATCACGCGCAACATCACAAACGGACCGGACATTTCGCTTGCCATTGCATTGTACGACGTCAAACCGACCTCAGGCAAGTGGTCAAGTCTGGGCACTCGATAGCCCCATTGCCGTTCCAAGTCCTGTAGTGCCTGATGATTGATGATGATGATATTACAGCCGGAATCAGCCAGCATTCGTGAGGACGTCCCCTCAACGAAACCATGCACATAGGACCGAAACGCACCCGTGCGTTTAGGCCAACGCACCCACTTGCATTGTTCGTACGGCGGACAATAGCGCGAGTTGTGATAGTACCAAAAAAATTAATATGGTCCTAAATTAGAGCCAAGGCGTTTATGAAACATTTATGACCACACAGCACACAAAGAACATGCCAAACCAGATCGGTATTTTAATTTCAATGTGCGGTGGTAGGGTCAAAATTTTTTACCTTTCAGCCCTCCGGGCCATATATATACGACCAAAACCAATCTCATTGAAACTTGGCACGGTAACTGGGTTTGGTCCAAAACACTTACGGCCAAGAAATTTTTTCCCCATATCAGCTCCCTGTCTGAGCCCGGGCGGCCAAAAGTTGAGAAGTAGGGAGCCGACCTCCACACAATAAAGTTGAAATATTCGGTGCGTTGCATGAGTTCTTGCTATACCAATTAACGTAGTTTTTTACAAACGCTTGGGCTTTTATTTGGTGTCACATTCAATCCGATGGCACTACCATAGCTCGTGCTATGTTGCCAAGAAGACTCAAATTTGACAGAAAATTTTTTCAGGTGTATTTTTGGACCACTTGCCATCCAAATAAAGGTAAACCATCAATGTGGCCAGAAAGCCCCATTACCAGCCCAATAATTCGTTTTGGTTTCAATTTTTGATGCACGATCAGTCTCGAGAGAAGTTAGCTCAATTGTGACCGGTCTCCATTTTTTTGGTCATATCCTGGTCATCAAATTTACCCTTGTCTGCAGCTTTTCTACATGATAATAATGTTGTGAACGTATTACAAATACAAATTCTGGTAGCAGTAATGCAGCTGTTTTCAGCACAATACAAAACAAACTCGGATCGCATGTAACTTTGATGTAACGGTTCATAAACGCATTTTTTCAAAAGGATCGGAATTTTCCACAAATTTTTGGCTGTCGGGTATTTTTCCCATGCTCACATCAAACATCAGAGATCGGAAACAAGCTAGGTAAAGTCGGACACCGCGGCACCCTAACGATTAAAAGAGGAACATTGTCAACAAGGACTTCCCTTCCAAAGCGGTTTCTTCAACCCAACGCAGAGTTGCCAACAGTTTTGTCCCTGTCTCGCTTGGTCTAACAATGTGGCGAAGTTGATAATCCACATGTACTCATGACCAGCGTTGTGAACTCTGAACCGCCACACCAAACGTATGCTCCCGGAAGGACTCGAACCTCCGACCTCCCAGCCACCAGGCCTGGACAGCCAGTTGCTCTACCAACTGAGCTACGGGAACGCGGTCTGGCTGCGGCTCAAAGTTGCACTTATACCCCTGCAACCGTGCAGACACACACTGCTTTGCACGCCACACGCTACACGTTGCGCTGGCTAGCAGACTTCCAGTCCACAGTTGTTTCAAAAAACAGTGTGTACAAATTTAAGTCTGCAGATGCGGCGCGCTCATTCAGAAAAACTTTCAAATTTGTTTCCAGTGTTGGCTTATTTGGGGAACATATTTAGCATTCTCCGGTACGTCACTCCTTTGATTAGGACTTTACCAGCTGCAGTACATAAACGGAGAGCGTTTCCTATCGTCATTGAATCATCATCATCGATTTTTGCAACGTGAAAGTTGATATTCTGTGACAGTCTACGCAGTCTCGGCACACGTCCGCGTGATATTTATACTACCGACAAACACTGATAAATATAGCAGTCGTGCCAAGTTCACGTCACGTTCAGATGCTAGAATAACCGAATCGCCTTCGTACATGCGTTGATGATCCCCACGTGAGGAGTCACGTGACGAAAAATTTTGAGTTTTCAAAAATTTTGTGTAACGCCTCACCTGAAACGGCGTTTGCACTACTTTTTTCTAATTAAAATAATTTTTTTTGTTTTTTTTTAAAAACAGTGCTCTAATAAAAAAAATTTTTTGCAACCCTGCTCATGACAAATGAGGCAAAGTGTTGAGATTACGTTAGGTAGTGTCGGTCCGGTATAGAATCTCGTATAATATCAGGACAGTGGTATGTGGATCTGTCATCAGATTATGGGCTGAAAGTGTAAAATCATTCGCTAATTCCCGCAAGTAATGATGAGAACCAAAATGAAAGCTGCCAGGGTACTGGTATTCGTCTGGCGTATTTCACAATTGCAAAAACAGAAATGAGCAAAAAGCTGGCAGAGGTGCCGACCCGAGCGGGCGCCGGAACCTACATACGCGGTCGGACCGCATAAGTATGGCTCGCAACTTCTTGTTTATCCCCATTGTACCGTCAGCAGCAGGGTTGGAAAAAAGTTTAATTAACGAGCTTTTTTAAAAAAAAAATTTTATTTTTTTGACGAAATTTTTTTTTATTAGAAAAAGTGTTGCAAACGACGTTTCAGGATAAATGAAAGCGATGCAACATATTTTTCAAAATTTGAAAAGTTTTCGCCTGAGACCGAACTTGTGTGGTGACACCCGGTAATATTGAATGTATTGTAGCATGCCGTACAACGATTTTTCTAATGCACCTAATGCCGTATGAGTGACATACGACCACCAAAATATCGATTACAGCCCAAATCTTACGTGTCAGATCGACTTTCTACACTCCGATTTTGCACTAGACCTGCATAGTAGCATGCAGTGGTACATTATAGGTGCCACATCACTATAAAAGATCCAGCCCCACGTATACCGTACAGATTTGGAGACAATGGGTGGAATTTTCGAAACGGTGTAAAGGTCAGTTGGGCGTAAAGTTCGGTCGAAAGCTCGGTCGGCGTAGCTCGGTGTAAACGTGAAACATTGTCTGTTATTAACGTGGAATGTTTCAAGTTTACACCGAGGTCTATCACACTGAGGGCCAAATGACACCTCATTCCCCCCGCGCCCCCCCCACCCCCCGCGCCCCCCGCCGCCCCCCCCCCCCCGCGCCCCCCCCGCCCCCCCCGCGCCCCCATGTATTTGATGTAAAACGAGTTCCGTGCGGTAAAACGGCCAAATTACAGGGTGTGTTTTAATTTTCGGCGGGAAAAGTATGCGCACCCCGCGCCCCTTTTCTACTGCAGCCTGGCTGGCGCTGCTGCTCAGTCTGCATATAAGTGAGAGACACAACGCGCCCCTCTTCCAATCACCCCACCTAGGTAGCACGGCTGTCTGCTGCGTGTAGAACTGCTGCGCATCCTACAAGCGCCCGTCTCGGAGCCGGCTAGACCTAGGTTGCCTGGATCCCCCTCTTCCGTTCATATTTACGATACCGCAACATTTATGAACACACCTTCATTCAGAACACATAGTTAAGATACAGTTAGCTAAGCTATAACAAACTATAGCTATAGTTAATGTTTTCTGACAGACAACTTTTATGAACTTTTCCTGTATACATTTATGAACCCAGCTTCACTCAGGACAGATGGTTTAAGTTACAGTTACCTAAGTTGCAGTTAACGTTTTTTATTTATGAACTTTGCGTGTGAACATTTATGAACGCGCCTTCATTCAGGATAGATAGCTAAGCTACCGTTAAACTAGTTATAGTTAATGTTTTTTACATATAACATTTATGAACTTTTCGTGTAAACATTTATGAACGCACCTTCATTCAGGACATATGTTTCAGTTACCGTTAAACAATTTATAGTTAATGTTTTTTACATGTAACATTTATGAACTTTTCGTGTAAACATTTATGAACGCACCTTCGTTCAGGACAGATAGTTCAGTTACCGTTAGACCAGTTATAGTTAACGTTTTCTGGCAGACAACATAATTATGAACTTTTCGTGTAATTATTTATGAACACAGCTTCATTCAGAACAGATAGTTCAGTTACAGTTAGAAAGTTATAGTTAATGTTTTTTGGCAGTAACATTTATGAACTTTTCGTCTGAACATTTATGAACCCAGCTTCATTCAGAACAGATAGTTAACTTACAGTTAGCTAAGTTATAGTTAATGTTTTTTTTAAATATAACATTTATGAACTTTTTGTGTGAAGTGCCCGGCCCGGCCCGACATTCCGAAAAGTCGGCCCGGCCCGATTCCCACCTCTGATGGCAATCAACGTCACACAGCAGCGTGTCGATCAATGCAGCACGCTTCAACCGTTACCGCCGTTTTGACTGTTGACTGTTTTCTCGGCATTTATCACTGCAACAAATTTGAATTTTAATCTCTTTCTTTTCTTTTTTCCTCCGTTTCTTTTTCTCCACTTTTATGCGAGTCTGTGACGTTCACATATTTTATTTGCCACAACCCAACCGCTCCATGTATTCTTCACAAAAGGATATTGAGTCACTTATGGTTATCGAACCGACGGATCCGCTGCCCCGAGTGCCTCGAGACGTGCAGATGGACGTCGAGCGAGACGTTTTGGTCGTCAACGCACATGTGCGAAAATACAAAGGTTTTTTCTTGTTGACTGTCCAAAAACCGCTGAATGGTGTAAAAATTTGGGTCGGTAAATTAACACAGTCACCCCCATGCTTCTCCCCCGGGTTTTTTTTGCCCCCCCATTCCTCCCGGGATTTTTTTGCCAACCCCCCCCCCCCGCAAAACACGTCTCTCCCGTTATCTGTGCTTGTGTATCTGGCGACTTTTCTATTGAATGCACTTTTTATTCCGCGAAAAAACACCTTCTGGAAAACCTGGGAAATTGTGACGAAAATCGGGCTAAAAATCTGACCCCAGGAACTTGGGCCGAGCCGGTTGCGACCTCTGGGATTAACAGCAGCGCTCAGGCTGGGCCCATACCGTATTGTTGGAAATAGAATCCGGGGGGTCTGTTTTTTTCACTGGGGTCATTTTAGGGGGTTCAATTTATGGGGGGCAATTATTGGGGGTTATATTTTTCATTTGGCCCCCGACGAAAAAAATCATTGTTCATAATTGTTATATTTATGGGGGGGGGGTGGGTTAATTAATGGGGGGGTTCTATTTTTGATTTCGAGCCATTTAGGTGGGGTTCAATTAGTGGGGGTAAGTTAATGGGGGTTCTATTTCCGACAATACGGTACCAAACACTATGTGCCATTTTTCAGATGTGGCGGAACATAAACTGCCGCAATTTCGCTCATGGTTGGACGATGACACATCACACGGAAATCCGCCGGTTGATGTGCTCGAAACGCTCCGCCGTTTCGGTGGCACATGTGGTGGTGTGTTGTGTCGCTTTCATTGTGATGTGCTGGTGGCGTACAAATCATCCAGACGACGATGCCACGAGTCTCGCGATAAAAGTTTGTGTGCCTGCTATTTCCACACACCCATTTCATTTCGTTTGTTTGGGTGACACTTTTGCTTCACTGTGGTGCTATGGCTGAACCCTCTGCTTCATCCTGATATTTTGCGAACACAGTGTACGCAGCTGTTTCGTTCGCTTTTTTCAGTCTCTCAGCACACAACTGTTGGCGCACACGAATGGTCACCGCCGGGCGCACGAAACCGCAGAAATCTAGAAAGAGACAAGCCATAATCAGGCTGTACAATTTCTTCGGCTGCGATCCGACGACAGCCTTTCCGATTGTCCCATGACAGTCTATCACAGCACGGCTGCTCACAAGTAATTTTATCCACACATAAATCTCGTCATTTCTGTCGTCAATTTTACAGTGTTATCAGGTGTTATCAAACTGTGCTTATATCATATCATATGTCATTAATTATGCCAATGGATTACAAAATAACTGTGCTCATATCATAAATCATTCATTATCATTTTTAAAAAAGCACCATTTGCATGCCTTGCTGATGTTCTATTGGCCAGTGAACCAACAAATTGCCAGTGCTCTCGCGTAGTTTGTGCTGAAACTGTGTTCATAAATGTTGCGGTATCGTAAATATGAACGGAAGAGGGGAATCCAGGCAACCTAGGTCTAGCCGGCTCCCAGACGGACCCTTGTTGTTTCAAGTTTCAAGTTTTTTTTTATTGCATCAGAAGCAACATGGTAACGTCAACAACACGCATAAGCTGGACAGTAACGACGAAACCATAAACAATTACAAGTGTTTAGTGGGCCAGTGGATAGTTACGGATCGAGAGATGTAGATGATGATAAGGAGCAAAAAACACAGAAAACACAGAAACACAGCATGATCGGTCAATTACATTTCACACACGGACGGAATAAATTTCACTGGCAGCAATCGCAATTTGTACAACAATTCAACAATCAAGCTTTGCGAACGAATGACTCCTTTGAATGTGCCCATTCGCAGGAAAACAGCAAAATCAGGTAAAGCATTGTAAAGATGGGACATGATAACAATAGCACTGGTAGCGAGAATATGAGTTTTAGCACGTGGGATACAAATGGCACGAGAATGATTAAGACGAGAACTGGAGCGAGAATTGGAATCAGAAATGAACGAAATAGAGTCAACAGGAGCAGCACGAATACCAAGAACATAAGAATGCATCAATCTCAGACGACGTTTCATGACAGTGACACCCACATAATCAACACCAAACATTGAACACAACTGCAAATTGTAGGATGCGCAGCAGTTCTACACGCAACAGACATCCGTGCTACCTGGGTGGGGATGATAGGAAAAGGGGCGCGGGCGGGTCTTTCACTTATGTGCACGGGCTGGGCCTTGACTTATATGCAGACTGAGCAGCAGCGCCAGCCAGGCAGGCTACACTAGAAAAGGGGCGCGGGATGGACCTAACAGCAGAAAAGGAGCGCGGGGTGCGCATACTTTTCCCGCCGAAAATTAAAACACACCCTGTAATTTGGCCGTTTTACCGCACGGAACTCGTTTTACATCAAATACATGGGGGCTCGGGGGCGCAGGGGGACGCGGTGGGGGGGGGGCGGCGAGGTGTCATTTGGCCCACTGAGCTTTCGACCGAGCTTTCCACCGACCTTTACACCCAACTGACCTTTGCACCGTTTCGAAAATATCACCCATTGTGCAGATTACGGTCTCCGACCAGTCTGAGGTTGATGTTGACTAATGATGTTACTCTAATGTACATATTGTAGCATGCTGTACAACGCATTTTAATGCATCTAATACCGTATGAGTGATATAATACCACCAAAAAATATCGATTACAGCCCGAATCTTGCTCGACAAATCGACTTTGTGCACTTCGATTTTGCACAAAACCTGCATATATGTACAGTATATACATGTGTGAAGTAGCATGCAGTGGTACATTACAGGTGCCACCAAGTGGTTTTTTTAAATTCGTTCCAAAAGTGAAAAAAATTTTATTATTTCAAAATTGGAAAATTTCTCTATTTTTGCCGTTCGGGATCCCGTTCGAACACTGTCTAAAAGTGCTATTTTTGCATAAAAGTTGCTACTTCACATCACCTAACCCTACCATGCTGGGTTGAAAAAAAATTTTTTTTATTAACCAGCTTTTTTTTAAGAGCGTGGGCAGGTAGTGGTCACCCGCTTTCCATAGAAGCCGTTCCGGAAAAAAATTTGACCCCCCATTTTCACTTGCTCGTTAGATTAGGCACACGTTGAACCTCCCAAATCCCAAATTTGAGCTGCACCTGAACAACCGTTAAATTGATATGGCTCAAAAAAGGTGCACTTGTCGCACTTTTTGGCATTTGACCAACTTTTTATATTTGCCCACATTACATGCGCATGTTTCAAGACTGCTTATTGGTAATTGTCATGCAGAGTAAACAATCATCTGGCTATTCGAATCGTCCCAACACATTGACTGACTACCTTTTGTTTTAAAGAAATTTGTAATTTTTATCCGTCAACCTGGTGTCCAAACGGACACTAAAGAAGCGCAAATTAAATAAAAGTACTGACGTAGCCTGACCAAACGGCATATGCAGTCATTTACATCACTTTCAGGGCTAACTATTCCCCGACGGTAATGACCCCCGGACTTCATTTTGACAGAAAATTGTTCCTATCAGGAGGGCCAAAGCGAGGTTGAAAAAAGGCCTATTGGCGCCCATTGGTAGCGCCATTGATGGCAATGGGCAGTGCCACTGATGGCGATGGCAGCTTGGCAACAAGAGTCAACATCACGTGACTTCTTCAGATCAACGCGACCGATCAAAGGCAAAAGGAACAGGCGAAAATAGCGAAGCGTCTGATTATTGCTGGCGTCCTGCTCATAATACCGATGTTGGGGAGTTACATATGGATGATTTTATGGGTTCGTTTCTGCGTTTTTGCTCCCACAATCGAGTACGGATAAAACAGCGGTAAAAAAACAGCGGCCAACAACAGCTGTTTTTATTGTGCCCTCCTTTATTTTAAACTTGGTCCTTCGTTTTGACTAATATGCCTCCTGGTTCCAGATGGAGCTCTCTTTGAGTGGTAAAGTTCTTCCATACATTGCGCTGTTGTGTTCTCAATCCCATACCAATCTCAATCTCAATATGTTGAGAAGCATGAAATAACACTCCGAATAAAACTTGTGGCAGCTGTCTTTGGAAGGCCGCTGCTTTTTCATTCACCACTGTTTTGACCGATGCTCGCAACCGTTGACATGGGCCATATTAATTGGCTTGTTGATTGTTTGTTCAGTACGGCGGCCTGATCGTGTACAACATTTACGTCCAGTGGTTGTTCATATTCAGCTCGTCATTTCACCTCACGCACAATCCGTTCCTCATGACGCTGTTATTGAGTGATGTGCGCAATGGTCGGTACTGTTGATGTTTCGAAGGGTCGGTGCACATTCCGGGGCACCTGATTTTAAATTGTATAAAAACCTACGTCTGGGATCAAAAAAAGTATTTTACATCGGTGGTCCATGCTGCAGCATGCCCCCGGGAGAACCCAACGAAGAGCTACGTCCAGGAAGAAAATTAGCCGCGGACCGACCTGAGAATTCTTTGATCGGGCAACGTGCCAGCACCTTGGGCCGAATTCACGAAAGCCAAGTGCACGCAATCATTGCGCGAAAGCGAAATGGAATTCTCAAAACTCAACAGCCACGTTGTATATTGCCCAGAATATACAATTGGATACACGCAAACCGATTGTGCCAGGCCTAAGCCTAAGCCTAAGCAATTCTCGAAAAACGCTTTCCACCTGGGTGCGTGAAGGCCCTTTCAGCCAGGCTTGTGCCGATCTATGGTTTTTTCTGCCAAAATCTGACCTCACACCCTGATGGGATGTTTCAAAAAAGTTGAAAAAGCATGATTTTCGATTTTAGGCCTAAAAATTCATGTGGGGGTCCTCTGGCATGCCTGAAACAATAATCTGCGGACTGATGTTTCAAAATATGATACAGCGTGGCAGCAGATGTTTCAAAAATGGCAAATCGAAACATTTTTGGGTCAAATTCAGTTTGTGCTGGAAATCGTCGGCTTGCATCAGATTGTGCACGTGGGCGTGCGGTGATGTGTTTCAGATATTGACAAGCGTGCCCGCAAATAAACAATTTGGGTGATTTGTGGTTGTTCCCTGCAAGGGTGTGATTTCAGAAATCTGAATAGTTCCGTGTGTATGACAACGCTCAAGGTATTGTTCGCATTGGTACCTGGCCAAGACGTAGGGCCGGTCAAGACGTAAGGTTCGGCGACACGTAGGGTTGGACAAGACGTAGGGTACAAGCGGCAAGACGTAGGGTTCACTGGTCAAGACGTAGGGTTCACTGGTCAAGACGTAGGGTTCATGAAATGTAAAAAGTTTGAAAAGTGGTAGGAATCTGCCATGCATGGAGATGTATCACCGTGGTTCAGTGCATGGCATGCACCCACTCTGTTTCAAGTCATGTTGAGCATTGGATATGCACGATTGGACCGTTTTATCCGAAACATCACAAGTTGTCAAAAATATGACATACCATACCACTTACAAGGTAAATGTTCAATTAGCAAGCACGCAAGCTGAAATGAAGCTGGCACGTGCGTACCTTCACCGATTTCAACCATTCAGGTACCAAACAATTCCGGCTGCGATGCTGAACACATTGGTTGCACTCATTTCACGGTTGCTTAAAGTTTCGTTGGTCAAATGAGCGATATACGCTCATGTGCACCAGCCATATGTACATATGTACATATACGTCAGATGCGCGCATGTGCACCTGCGATAGTACATACATACATACATATACCGTATTTATGTGACATAAACATTGTGTCACAGAATTTTCAACACTTAAGCCTCATAGACACAAAATAGACATGACCTTTATCTGCATTTCATGCTCATTTGTTATTATGTGAGTAATTCGGAAGCTTCAAAACGGCAGTGCAAGTGGAATACAAAGGTCAAATGTGGGCACCAAAAGGCACACAAATCAGAGATCAACCCGCAAGAACGGGGTACAAAAACGCTCATTTTTGTCAAACAAAACGCAATGAACAAAATGGGTTCGGTTCGACACAACGTGCAAAAACAACACTGCATTACACAGTAAGCAGTAGCGCAATGATGAATAAACACGATCAACTTTGTGGGATTACTTTTCTGAATGAAACATCGGCCAACTGCTGCTGTGAGCAAAGTCGTCCTGCATCTACAGTACACAACCAGAGACAAGGCACGACGCATATAGTACATGCGTGGCCACGTGCGATCAGTACATACGCAGAAGCCGGTGAAGGGCCCCAACAGGGACAAAATTAAGTGTGTACAGTGTGTTCTCATGTTGACCTTGCTGGCTGGACTGCTGCCGTGCCTTCTCTGCTGGCCGATGTGCGCACACCAGATTCAGTGTGAATTTGCTCACAGCAGGAATTTACCGATGTTTCACTGAGAAAAGTCATTTCACAAAAGTTGATCAATCGTTTATTCATTGCTCACCCCTGCTGCTTACAGTATGTAGTAATGTGCACCGTTCTTTTGGCTTATATTACAGTGGTCAACTCAAGTGGTCAAATCACTTCGTCAACTCACAGCAATGAGCAGGTTATATCGAACCCGGTCTTGCTTCATTGCAATAATATTCAGGACTTTTCGCGTTTTGTTTCAGCAAAAATGAGCGTTTTTGTTCCCCGTTCTGGCTAGTTGATCTCTGATTTGTGCACCTTTTGGTGCCCACATAATTTACCCTAGGAAATAATCGGGACGCACTTGGATTACGATTAGTGGTATCCCTTCCGGTGAAACGTACTGTATGTGCCAGGGCAGGTGCACATGCGCGCAGCTGACGTATATGTATATGTATGTATGTACCATGGCAGGTGCACATGGGCCTATATCGCTCATTTGACCAA
>JASAMV010005464.1:0-22239 GCA_030248065.1 Rhynchonema sp. JSB1_4
AGGAAACGACTATAAAATCTAAAATTGACGAGCTCAGTGATGTCCAAAACACCTCTGGACTCACATTTTGCGAGAACGGACCCTCCTGTTGGGAAAATTCCTGCTTTCTTTGCACCCCAGCATGTGTGTTCTACAAAACGTATGTTCAACCGACCAGTGCTACGGTATTCGAAGTGTTCCGCTGCGTCGAATACGAAAACGTCGTGCTCATCAAAGCAACACTTCACGAACGTGATTACCACGAAACGATCGATCTGGCGTTGTCACACGCTGTGCCATATACATGCAACAACATCACGTTCACGGTTGCTTCAATCACTCAGCCCACCATGCCCATACTAGCCTCTACTTTCGTCACCGACGGCAAAAGAGTCGCTAATGTGGAGCAAAGTAGTGGACGTGGTCAGCCAGTCGCTGGTGAACTCGGTGACGTGCAGTATGGCACATACGAGCAAGCCAGGGAACTGGACTGCTACTTGGCATCAGACTTGTGTCAATGTCAACAACGGATGTCCAAAGTGGACTGTGTCTGCAACGAAATGACGATAGAGAACCTGTTTCTCAAAGAGGAACATGTGCTGCCTCTATCATCGGCCGGTCTCACACTGTTGCCCACTCCAGATGGTTCAATCAAAGCTCAATTCCAACAGCTGCTGAGTATCGACATGCAGATCACTACGCACAATCTCAAACTGTTCACGGAAATTGATCCGAACCAATGCAAAGTGCGTGTGAACTCTGTGGTTGGATGCTATGCATGCACTCGAGGTGCTGTGCTGCAGGTCAACTGTCGTTCAACCACGTCAACTACCACTGGTCACGTGAGCTGCAACTCGTTCAATCTGGAAGTGCCATGCGGACCACACGTGTCCGAACATAGGATTCACATCAATCAGGCCAAGTGCTCAGAGTCATGCCACATCAAGTGTCACGATTCGAAAGAGCATTTCGACATCAATGGCACTTTGGCCTACATACCAGCTGAACGAATGAATGTTGTCAACAACCACTTGAGCATACAGTCCAATGATTATGGTGGTTTTGACTTCTCACATCTTGCGGGCACGTTTGCCGAAAAATGGTACACCACTATCATTGCTGTCTTTGTGGGTATTATTGGTGTGATCCTAGTCGTGAAGTTGATTCTGGTCATCATTGAATGCATGGTCAACAAACTCACGTTGAGACTCACACGAAAACAGCCCAACTGAAACGCTCGAATAAAGCGATGTACCCACTGGCTGCTATATTCCGTGCCAGTTGTATTTTTTAATATTACGTTTTGATTTGTACATTATTAAACCCTCTTTCAGCAATAAGCTGTAGACCTTTTGTAACAGGGAACCTAAACGGGATTTTGGGGCATTCCAGTTTCCAGCACCACAACAGCCAGTCAACGTCGCTGCCAGTGCGCGCCAACCGGGACGAACGCATCCGAACGTGTGGTTGGGCCCGTATTCGTCACGTGTTGAATGCCACGCGCGACATGAACACTGATTCTTGATTATCGTAATGTTGTTATGTACCCCCCTTTTTGGTGACACCATAATGGTAACATATTGCTGTTGGTGGGAGTGTGCTGACTTTTGTATGTTTGGGTCACCATGTTTTTATCTTGATGCGAGTTATTGTCTTGTATTCTTTACACTCTGCTTCCTTTGGTATTATGCTCACTTTCTTCTAAAGTAGGGAGTGTAGAAAATGTTGACTATTTTCTGAGTTTTCTGGCATCAGTATGCCATGTTAGTATTCTAGCATTAGTGTGTGCCCATGCTTTTGTACACCTATAGCGGATGCCGCTTGTGCTTGCTTGGGGCTTGTGTAAACTACTAATTGCGCCCCCTTTGGTCTCTTCTTGTGCGCCCCCTTTTGGGGCAACTTTGCCGCGTGTAATTAGATGTTTGCTTTCTGTTGTCTTTCCTGTTTGGGCGTCTTGCCGTTACTTCCTGCCCTGACTTTGTCACTTCTAAGATTTCGACTCTGCTGAACTCTCGTGTATTTTCTTGGCGTGTCCTTACCTACGACGTTGACGTAAACTTGCTACACCAACCACTGTGGCTCCGTGGCTCTGCTTTCCTTACAAGACAAGTCATACACCAACAAGAGAGCAACGCAAGACACCACACAACCGCAACGACAACCTTTGCGACAATACCGACCAACACACGAACACCAAAGAAGTCTACTACAGTTGCTGTTCGTGTCCACCCCGCCATAGTTAGAGTCGGCCTTGAAGAAACCGTCGAACGAATAGGGATCGCAGATGGCAACGACGACGAATTGAATAGCACACCAGCGATGAAGACAGATTGAATTGAATAGAATAGAGTTGTCGTGTGGATATAGCAGCCAGGATACGGGTTTTCACCAGTCACCGAAGTGGGTTTCACCGTACCTTGCCGAAGCAAGAGGTGTGGGTTACTCACCCCAAATCCCAGACGAACACCCGCAGGTGATACACAGCTCGTACCGGTTTAAGTCCTGACCGATAATAGAGCAGCTGCTAGCCCATAGGCGCAGGCTGATCCACGATGGAGACGGTTTCGGCAGCGAAGGTGGACGGCAAGCTGGGTAGACGACCAGCCAACCCCTCGAAGCTTGTCACCTCAGGTGAAGAAGTCATGTCCGGTGACAGCACGACGCCAACGTCGTAGAAGGAACGAGTCGCGCACACCGAACATTGCATCAACGTTTCGCCATCACAAACGAGCCGTGCTGTTGAATGGTTTTCTGTGACAAAGAGGGAGTCAAACAAAGCGACCAACGCCGAACTTACATCGCCGTAAGCTGAATGGTCATAAATATGGCAGTTCACCGCTGACTAGGCAGGGTCACAATACAAAAATGTAAAACCGAAGTCAAACAGTGCGGACAAGCACCGGTTTTACCAGGGGACTGCAGTGTCTGCTGTGCCCCGACCCTGGATGATTTTTAAACATCAAACCATTCAAGAGTGTACATTCACCGTACAAAGTCATCACACAAAATAAAAAGCGGTAATCACCCGATGACACTTTGTCGAGAGTGAAACATCACAAATCCAGCAGTAGAAATGTGGAAATAAAATTTGCGCACAAAAAGTCAAAGCATAAACATTAGAAATGCGAAATGCACCTCACCATACGCATTATGCACGTGTGGATTTTCACACCACACAAGTCACGTTCTGGTGCTGCATGCCCGAGGCCATGCCAGCACCACCCCGATCATGCTCGTCACAACGACTCTGATGACCACCGCGTCCAAATCGCGGATCACGCGACTTTGAACGATCACCACGTTGGTCACGTCGTTTCGCTGAGCTCGGTCGTGCCTCTTCTGGTTCACGCGATGCCGACTGTTGTTTGGCACGCTTACCGCGCCCCATCCACTTCGGGGACCCTGGGGACCTTGCTGGCCCCAGCCACTTGGTCCAGCCGCACCTGACACATTTGGCGCTTGACCAGCCGGCAATGGTTGGTACACCTGTTTCGTTCGGTAACCAGCTGGCGGAAACTGCGCCCGGTGCTGTTGCGGCTGTTGTTGTTGCGGTTGTGGCGGATAGATGACTCGCTGCTGTGGCTGCTGCTGGTACAATTGCTGCTGCAACGAAGCAATCTGCTGCTGCATCTTTTGCATCGCAGCACCACCACCCAGCGGCACCAAGTTCGGATCACTCACCGGACCACGGCCGCCGTGACCTCCACGCCCGCCGCCACGACTACCGGCCGAACCACCTCCACGGGGTTGTCGCGCATGCCATGATTGCCGCGAACGCGACCGACCACAACCATGTCCCTTCACCGGGAACCCACGTCGCGGTGGGCTGTCGTTATCGTCATACATGGCCAGTCCCGCATTGACACTACTCGACGTAGTCGCCACAGTTCTATGGGACGCCGGACGAACTGGTTGCTCTTCACGCGGTCGCTGAACATCGTGCGCAGATTGCGTACTTGTCGGCCTTCCACCCCCTCCTGCTCTTGCGACTGACCCGGTCGCAGCAGATGTGTGAGAAACTTCATGTAGTTCATGCCTGGTCCAGCTGCGTCGGATCAACATGACTTCGATAGTCGTCAATTTCAGTCACCAGACGCGCGTCCTCCCAATCAGCAGACTTGGCCACACCACCCAGATAGTCCGCGATGTCTTCGGCAGACACCAAATTGCCATCCGGGCGGGTCAGTTTGTCACACGCCATCAGGTCATTACTCGGTCACGGTTCCATCGGCGGCATGACCTGGTAACGCGATTCTTTCGCGTTCCACACAAATCGGCCGCAAATATGCGCGAGAAATACACCAAGCGCAATTCCGATCCAGCCAGCAATCGGTATCTCTGACCACTGGCCCTGTCCTCGTACCACAATTGTGCGTAGAAATCACTACACGGACATTTTGTGTGCGAATGAGCACACACCGCACAGATGCCGATATTCTTGCCCGTCCACGGGTACGGCAGTTTTGGCACAAATGAATCAAGCAGTGACAGATTCTGATAATTCAATTTCGCGCCTCTCAATTTTGTGGGCGCCTCGAGCTTGTTGTCCAAGTTGGACGTGCCCATCACGATATCTGCCACATTCACCGGACCATGCCCATTGGTCTCATAGATCACCAATCGGTTTCGGGCTGAGCATGAACGTCAGATGATGATTTCGCTGTCGCAGCTCAATCATCATTTCCACAATGCGCGTCAACGCAATGCGACATTCAACCATTTTTGACGTCCAAACTCCATGGTAGCGGCCCGTATACACCTGCCACCACATATTGCCCATATACGCATGCCTGGCGGGCGCACCGATCGCATTCTGGTACTGTTGGATCGTGCCCTGGAACTGGCTGGGCTCAACGACCTGGCGCATCATCCAGAACGGGTTCATAGCATTGAGGATTGCAGCACGCGTCCTCCTGAGTCTCATCATTCCAGTACACGTCAGCCGTGCAACGTTCACTGCACTCATGGAACACAACCCAGGGTACGACGGTCATGTCGTACTGATTCATCTTCACGCCGGTGTTTGGCGCCATCGTCGGGTATTTGGCCATATTGAGCTGTTCTTGCAAAGTCAGCTTATTCCAAGCCGACGCACGCTCTTTGGCAGCCAGGCCATCTTTGTTCGGGTTCAACTGAACAGTAAACTGTGAGTACGGACGGCCCTCCCAATGGTCATGCGTCAAGCCACGTGACAATGGGTCGATCAAATTGTACTCATCCATCACTCGAATGTAGATTTGCGATCGCGGTTTCAGAAATTTGAGGGACATGCGATATTCGGGTTTGAGTGTGGGATCGTACCAGACCACATCATCAGGCGACTGTGCTTAGGTCTCCTCATGCGAGGCCTCAAATCCGTCTGAGTCTGAGCGGATTTCACCAGAGCCCTGCGATGGTGGTTCATTCACGGAATCCACGTCCTCGGCCTCAGCCTGTTGCAACGGTGAGGCCTCCGGCTTCTCCGGGATAGCCAGTTCACCACCGTGCATCGGTTCGTCACCGATCATTCTGCGCTGAGCCTCGAACGTGCGCAGCTGTTGGTAACTGCGTTGCAGCATGTTCACAGTTTCTTGTGGCTCGCAGTTCATCAAGTCACCAGCTGACTGCAGCAGCTTGTAAGCCACGGTCGTGTCATCTTCGGCCTGTGCGCGCACTATCGTTTGGTATCGCTTGCCACACAACGAAATCACCTGCTTAGCCAAATCACGGACTGGCTGGCTAGCGTGATTCAGCAAGTCGACAATGGTCTTATATGAGGTCGGCACGCCCGGCGGCAAAACAAATGCCTGGGCCATATGCATGTCGATCAAGCATTCAGCATGGGCCTCAATGTTCGATTGAGTCGGTCGGCCAGATATGGTCGGCGTGTTTGTTGTCGACAATGGGTCAGTCAACGGCATGGGCTTCAAGCGGTGTTTCATGGCGGTCAATTGCGCATTCAGAATGTCACACAAGCGCAACATCTCTTCGCCTTCAGCCTGCCAAATTTCCTTGTCCACAGCTTGAGCCATCATGAACACCAGGTACAGGTGGTACAGGGTCACTTCAGAACCCGCCGGCTCTGCGGACTGACTAACGCGCTCGATCAACGCACGGGCTTTGTCAACACAAGTCTTGACGTTCTCTTTTGACTGCGGGATATCGTCCCATTTCAACTTGAACTGTTCGAACGTCACGAGTCCGAACTCGCTTTCGTGCTGTGGCATTGTCTGACGTGCCTTGCGCACCCGTTCAGCACACGAGTCAGCAGCCTGATCATCAGGTTCAGCTGTCGTGAACACGACCTCACCAGCGTCGTTTTGTTCACCAGGGCCTGCGCCATCTTGCGCACCGAATATGCACTCATGCCACAGGTCGGTTTATTCTGTTCATGCCGAATGGAATTGTCGGCCAACGCCAGTGCGGCTTGCAGCGAACTGCCAAGCACCAGTGTATCGTAGTGTATCAATCTGTCTGACGATTGAACTGATATGCCGGCAGATTTTTCAAGTGACCAGCCAACTGCATGTAGATGGTGCACACGGTCCCGCGTTTCAACTCCTCAGTCTTGGCCGGCATGCTCATGTAGCCGCGCGACAACGGATTGTGGAGCCGTTTGTGATGACCATAACGCAGGTCATGCAACACAACGAAGGCAAAGTTCAGCTCCTTCCAATCAGCGTCAGTGACCACTTTCTGATGCACTGCACCACCGGTCTTATTGTACCATTTCGCGGGCACTTTGGTACGTGTCTGATTGTACCTCTAACGGAACAGCTTGCGTTCCTCATCCTAATCAGACACCGAATCCTGCTTGCTCGTCGGCACACAGTTTTTCAGCAGACGTGGCTTTTTCATGTGCAACAAGTGCACTTTGCGGGGACACCATCTGATTGTCGTATTTCAGTGCCAGTGTTGCATATGCCAACTGCACGGTTGTTAAAGTGACGAGATTACTTGTCTCTCATTAGCGGTGTTGGGGTTTATACTGTCCAGGTATAGAGTGGTCGGATATACGTGTACATAACACGTCGAATATCACCCACAGTTACAGCACACGTACTGAATATAACGCAACGCTCAACTTGCACAACTCTCAAACGTAACTCGAGCTCACATAACACGAATGAATCAGCTCGATAGCTTGCTTGCCTGCTTGGTAGAATGCGCATATCACGCGCGCGCTTGCGCGCTGTAGCAAGGACACAACATTCAGACTAAAGTTCACGTGCATAAAAACGTCACGATATCCTCCCCCTTTAGGCAAAGTGAAATGAGAGGAATATAAAGTGGCTTTTGGAAAATTACTGCTCAAAACGCAATTACGTTAGCAATGAAGAATGATACGGTGGCATACGATAAGTGTTCAATTCGTTCAGAAAGGTGCCTTTTTCTTCTTCCAAATTTTTTTCATCTTCGCTTTATGTCCGTTGTGACTCTTGTCTGTCACACTCGAGCCTGTCTGCTCTTCAGCCTGTCCCTTCTGGTCGTTCTTCATTGGCAGATCTCGACTGATTGCATCATTTGTCGCCGATACCTCTTCTCGATTGCGACCGTTGGCGCTCTCGACTCGATTCGACTGCTGCACGTCGTTTCATTTCTCGTCATCTGTGCACTCGGGCACATGATTGACACTCACGAACGACTGATCCGCACAAAAACTAACTTGCGGACCGACAACAGCACATTGCTTCATCAACACGGAATACGCCTTCAGATTTGGGACTTGCGACACAACAGCATCAATGCGCTCGTCTGGCGCCGTTTCGACTTGAACGTGAGTCGGCTTCGGTTTCGGCTTTTTACCGACACTCACAATCACAAAATCACGACCATAGTTCACGAAATCTCGCACGTTAGCTACACCAAGCCTTGAGCTTGCAACATGTGGCACATAACGTTTCTGGCCGAATTTGGGAGCGAACCTGCCGCATTCCTCCCCACCAAAGCGACACTGAAACTGAATTTTTGGCTGAAACATTTGTGGGCACAGCGCTCTGGTGTGCTCCACAGAACCGCAATGATAACATGGGTGCAATTCCGACTTGCACCTACTCGCGACATGACCAAAGCCAGAACATTTGTAGCACAAGCGCATCTGCTTGAAAACGAATTTCCGTTCGCACAACGTCTACACAACATGACATTGATCTCTATAGTGAACCGTACTTTCGCAGAACAAACAACAAGCCAGACTTTCTGCTTTCACACTGTTCTGAACTGAATCTCGCTCAACAGCATCACGTACTGAATATGGCACATTGATCGATTCACGATCCGTCATCACCGATTTCGTGACATGATAACAAGCATCTGTGTTTGTCTGCGCGTTCACGGACGAAACACGCTGCTTAGCTCGTAGCGACCTTCCAGTCGACTTAGCTTGCTTCATCTGGTCACACAATCTTTCGACTTTGTCAAAAACGTACATCACGTTATCATTTTCCACGATTTTGCCACAAGCTGACTGGCAATCACGTATCTTTTTGTCAATAACACGAGTTGCATTGGGTAACACATCAAGTTCAAGTTCAAGTTCAAGTTTTTTATTGCATCAGAAGCAACATGGTAACGTCAACAACACGCATAAGCTGGACAGTAACGACGAAACCATAAACAATTACAAGCGTTTAGTGGGCCAGTGGATAGTTACGGATCGAGAGATGTAGATGATGATAAAGAGCAAAAAAACACAGAAAACACAGAAACACAGCATGATCGGTCAATTACATTTCACACACGGACGGAATAAATTTCACTGGCAGCAATCGCAATTTGTACAACAATTCAACAATCAAGCTTTGCGAACGAATGACTCCTTTGAATGTGCCCATTCGCAGGAAAACAGCAAAATCAGGTAAAGCATTGTAAAGATGGGACATGATAACAATAGCACTGGTAGCGAGAATATGAGTTTTAGCACGTGGGATACAAATGGCACGAGAATGATTAAGACGAGAACTGGAGCGAGAATTGGAATCAGAAATGAACGAAATAGAGTCAACAGGAGCAGCACGAATACCAAGAACATAAGAATGCATCAATCTCAGACGACGTTTCATGACAGTGACACCCACATAATCAACACCAAACATTGAAAACACAACTGCGAATATGACATGCATGTGTTACGCAATGCAACTCGTGTTATTGACAAAAAGATACGTGATTGCCAGTCAGCTTGTGGCAAAAACGTGGAAAATGATAACGTGATGTACGTTTTTGACAAAGTCGAAAGATTGTGTGACCAGATGAACCAAGCCGAGCCGATTGAAAGGTCGATACGAGCTAAGCAGCGTGATGTTTCGTTCGTGAACGCGCAGACAAACACAGATGCTTGTTATCATGTCACGAAATCGGTGATGACGGATCGTGAATCGATCAATGTGCCATATTCAGTACGTGATGCTGTTGAGCGAGATTCAGTTCAGAACAATGTGAAAGCAGAAAGTCTGGCTTGTTGTTTGTTCTGCGAAAGTACGGTTCACTACAGTGATCAATGTCATGTTGTGAAGACGTTGCGTGAACGAAAATTCGTTTTCAAGCAGATGCGCTTGTGTTACAAATGTTCTGGCTTTGGTCATGTCGCGAATAGGTGCAAGTCGGAATTGCACCCATGTTATCATTGCGGTTCAGTAGAGCACACCAGAGCGCTGTGCCCACCAATGTTTCAGGGAAAAATTCAGTTTCAGTGTCGTTTTGGTGGGGAGGAATGCGGCACGTTCGCTCCCAAATTCGGTCAGAAACGTTATGTGCCATATGTTGCAAGCTCAAGGCTTGGTGTCGCTAACGTGCGAAATTCCGTGAACTACGGTCGTGATTTTGTGATTGTGAGTGTCGGTAAAAAGCCGACTCACGTTCAAGTCGAAACGGCGCCAGACGAGCGCATTCGTGCTGTTGTGTCGCAAGTCGCTAATCTGAAGGCGAATTCGGTGTCAATGAAACAATGTGCTGTTGTCGGTCCGCAAGTTCGTTCTTGTGCGGATCTGTCATTCGTGAATGTCAATCGTGTGCCCGAGTGCACAGATGACGAGAAATGCAACGACGTGCAGCAGTCGAATCGAGTCGAGAACGCAAACGGTCGCAATCGAGAAGAGGTATCGGCGACAAATGATGCAATCGGTCGAGATCTGCTAATGAAGAAGGACGAGAAGGAACAGGCTGAAGAGCAGACAGGCTCGAGTGTGACAGACAAGAGTCACAACGGACATAAAGCGAAGATGAAGAAAATTTTGAAGAAGAAGAAGAAAAAGACACTTTTCTGAACGAATTGAACACTTATCGTATGCTACCGTATCATTCGATATTGCTAACGTAATTGCGTTTTGAGCAGTAATTTTCCAAAAGCCACTTTATATTCCTCTCATTTCACTTTGCCTAAAGGGGGAGGATATCGTGACGTTTTTATGCACGTGAACTTTAGTCTGAATGTTGTGTCTTTGCTACAGCGCGCAAGCGTGTGATATGCGCATTCTACCAAGCAGGCAAGCAAGCTATCGAGCTGATTCATTCGTGTTATGTGAGCTCGTGTTACGTTTGAGAGTTGTGCAGGTTGAGCGTTGCGTTATATTCAGTACTTGTGGTATATTCAACTGTGCGTGATATTCGACGTGTGTATGTATACGTATATCCGACCACTCAATACCTGGACAGTATAAACCCCAACACCACTAATGAGAGACAAGTAAATCTCGTCACTTTATCCGGTATTGAAGTTGCTAATGGGCCTTGTAGCTCACAGACCGGTCTTGGCTTGCAACGGAACTTTCTGTACCTTTACGGATGGAACCATTTGTGACCGGTGCAGAAGTCGATGATCAGTTGTCGAAATTAGAGTGTCAAGCACACAAATTTGAAACATCTGATCAAGAAAGAACGTGTGGTGATTCGAACGAACCAAGTTTAGCTGAGTGAGTCCCGCTTCTATAGGCCAACACCGTTGTCATGCATTCCGGCTAGAGCTCAAAACCTTGAGACGTGAGGCCTCAGTATACGATACGGTCATGTATTGTTGAGTGTTGAAAATGACACCTTAACATTATTTGGTGACGTTTCTCGCCTCCTACAGTATACTAACCACGTTGATAAATCTCGGATGGAGTGCCCAGCATGGTGACACCAGACAGAAACGTGGTCAGTAGTGACAGCGCAACGGGAATGGTGGGCATCTTGCGTCCGCCCATTAGAAATTCAAGTGTTGCCTGAATCAGAAAGGCGAAGGTTATTTATATCCGGGAGAATATTGGACAGGATTCAAACCAAGACTCGACTAACTCGTTATTGATGCATTTAGTTGTCTTTTTTCATGTAAAAAGACTATCCTCCACTTATTGCTTTTTCAATGGGGGTACTAGGTATTCAGCGGTTTTCTGTGATGTGCAGAACATTTTCTGCTTCTTTTTTCTTCATGCCATGTCAAACTCATCAATTGTTGCTTTTTGTCTTCAGTTTACCAACTTGGATACCTGGCTTGAAAAATGCAAAAGTTGTGCCTGCGGGTCTAACAGTCACTGGAAAGAAGTCTATAACTGTACAAGCCAAGCCTTTTTCTTTTGCACCAAAACCTTAGAACTAAATTTAACAAATCTACACCAATCTACCCCAAATCACAATCTACAATCTACCCAAAATTTCTTCCCATATCATGAAACTTCACCTGTGATTCAGTGGGTCTTTTCCGTTCCAACTGCCACGATCGAATGGCGTGATAGACGCCAACGGCGAGCGAAAACAGCAGAAACGCGGCGAAAATCAAGTAGTCCCACACGACAAAACTGTGCTCTTCAGCCATTTTTTGAAGGATTTTTTTGGTCGTTCTTTGTTTTTTCAGTTGAATATTTTTCTTGGTAGTGCTTTTTCTGGAAGGAAAATGTTGCGGATTTTGTGGAATCGCACAATTTTCAAGATCGGATCGAGCAAATTGCAAGTGAATATCAAAGAGACAAGGCGCATTATCAAAGTCACCGCAGCAGCAACAAAACTGAAAAAACCCCAACCGCAAAACAAACAACAATGTGCAGGATATCTCAGGTACACAGGCACCTTTATAGGCACCCAAAAGCACCTGGAAAACGTTACACACAAAACGGCAAATAACGTGTTTTGTTATTGTGACTCAAAATCTGATGTTGTTGTCATGTCAGGCGGTTTTGCACGCAGGATTAAAAAAACGAGCACTGAGGGGCAATCACAACACCAGGATTTTATTTAGGTATTACCTCTCCGGTTGTGCCATTGTGATCAGTGCTGCTGTCACCACAGAGAGACCCAAAAATTTTCGTTTTGTAACGCTCGAGTGGTACAATAGGCAATGTTTGCTATTCTGTTGTGCAGAAGCTGTTCACACCTGTCTACGCACAAGTCATAGGTCAAGTTTTGGCTACATACGTAATGCTCACTCACAATAAATTATAGTTTTTGAAAAGTGTGGGGGTGCAGCAAAACTATGTTAAAAAAATAGCACCGACAAACAACGCAGATCAGTAACTGGAATTGTCAACAGATAAAAATTTACAAATGCAGAACATGTAAACCTAAACATATTGCACTGGTGCAGTGCACATTTTTGAAATGCACATGCGCATGTGCAACACACATGGGTATCAAAGTCGAAGTTTGTGCACTGGACTCTGACATTCACTTGCGGCAAATGTGACGTACAAAAGTAAGTTTACATGCCAAAACTATAAAATGATATAATATTACATAGGAAAACCAGTCCAACCCCGGTTGGTAACCTTGGCCGCACGATGCATGTTAAAATACGCGAGTGTTTGCTGCACTGCTGATGCAAACTGCTGGCCAAAGCTGAATGCATGTACCTACGTAGATGTATAGGTGAGTTGTACACCACTGCCATGTCCACACAAAATATTTCAGATTGCTGATGTCCCCTGATTAGCTTTTGCCAGAATATCGTTGTGTGTCAAAAAAACCTGTTATTCCGCCTGGTCCCGGGAATGCTGCCCGCACCTGCACCATATGGAATCATGACCTGTCAATGTGTGATACCCTCAAAGTGGAAATCCTTCCTCTGTGTGTAGTGGATATTTTCGGGGCTATTTTGGACCAGATCTACTGTTGAACCACGTAATTACCACTTGATACGGCTGATATTCTCCTGGTGCACCGTGTGAAATGGGCAACTCACTACATATCTGGCGGATAGCGCGAAAAATAATACACGTGATTTGACCATATCAATGCAGTTGGATTCAACGAAGGATCAGTTGGGTGGGCAGAGAAAAAGTCACTCAAAGCAAACCAACTTCGAGTGCGAGCAATATTGACTTGTGAAGCACCTCGCCCCGCAGCGAGTTCCGGCCTGGTCCCAGTACCTAACGTTAGGGCCATGTAGACAACAAGTCGACCCGACCACGAACCTAACAATTACCACAAGAGGTCACGGGGCGGGGGAGGGGGGTGAATCGGTTCACAAACACCACGTCTGTCCCCGCATGAGTCTCACAAAATATCGTTTACAATGGTCGTGAGAAAACGTGGAGAACTGGTCGGTTATGACACTACATCGGCTCAGGGTTTGGTCCAAGGCTAAAAGTAAGCCAAAGCCTAGGCCTAATGCACAAAGCAAACTGATACACAGCAACGTCATTTTTACGCAAAATACCTGTTTCATATGACCGCCACGGTTTGAAATGGCATTCGGACGAGATAAATGAAAGTCAATTTTCCAAGTGTCTTGGGATTTCCCAATTAGCGTGCCGGGGGGGGGGGGGGGGTGGTTATGACAATCATGCCAAACATGTGACATGAACGTGGACCTGCATACACCCGGTTTGCGTACCAGCCTGAACTTCACTCTGTTTCCGAACCATGTGTGGATTTGTTGTGCGTATGTGCATTAGATTTTTGACCTTTGGTGGCGCCATTCAGATTTGAGGTGTCCTTTGCGCCCATCCTCCCCTTCCATTTGCCAAAGAAAACGTCGAATACCGTATTGTCGGAAATAGAACCCGGGGGGTCTATTTTTTCACTGGGGTCATTTTGGGGGGTTCAATTTATGGGGGGGTCAATTATTGGGGGGTTATATTTTTCATTTGGCCCCCCCCGACGAAAAAAAATCATTGTTAATAATGCCCCTAAAAATGGCTTGTTTTCGGTATTTTCAAATTCAAATTCAAATTTTATCTGCACGCTTTCGCAAAGACCTTTACACAAGATCCGGAGAAACCCTAAAAAAATGAACATGAGTATCAATAAACAAAAATGTGAACAAGAACGAACAAACGACAAAGAAAACATACCGGCGAGATTCAACCAACCAAACTAATGAAGAGAACAAACGTAAAGTCGGCAATTATTTTCAGGTATTTTCAAACTTTAACAGCGGCAATTATGCTTAAAAAGCTGTATTCTGTTGCGTACGCAAGCTTAAACAACGTTTGAGACGTATTTTTTGTCCCAAATAGGCAAAAAATCGCGCGCTACGCGCGGATTTAGTACATCTAAGTACGTCTTCATTAATATTTACACATTATTACCTCCTGCTTAGTAGACTATACTACACCTTGATTTTTGGCGACCCCCCACCATCTATCTATCGTCAACAAGTTTGGGTCGACCCCCCCCAGATTTCGGACTTGGGTCATCTATGTATCGTCAACACATTTCGGGTCCCAATCTATCTATCGTCAACACCCTGACCAAGTACTATACTGCAACACAGCCCTACCATACCACTAATCTGTGGTACGGTGAAGGTTAGGGTGGGGTTCAGAGGTGGGAATCGGGACGGCCCGGCCCGGCCCAACGTTCGGGCCGGGCCGGACCGAGGTTTCCGGCCCGAACGGTCGGGCCGGGCCGGGCCGACTTTTCGGAATGTCGGGCCGGGCCGGGCCGGGCTGGCCGGCCCGAAAAGGCCCGACATCATAGAATTTCAATAAAAAATCGTGATTTTTTAGGCTAAATTTGCCAAAATTTCTCGCGATTCTGCAAAATAGTACCGACCTCCATGATTATCAGGTATTTTTAAAGCAAAAAAGAGTAATTTTTGCACCAAAAAATTGCTTCAAAATATCATCAGAAAAAGTGGGGCCGAAAAAATCGGGCCGGGCCGGGCCGACTTTTTTCCAAGTCGGGCCGGGCCGGGCCGACTTTTTTCCAAGTCGGGCCGGGCCGGGCCGACCCCCGGACCTCGTCGGGCCGGGCCGGGCCGAGGTAACCCGGCCCGATTCCCACCTCTGGTGGGGTTCAATTTTAATGGGGGGTCAATTAATGGGGGGTTCTATTTCCGACAATACGGTATATTTAAAAACGTGGAATGGAATGGAAGACGAAGACGACAAAGACAGGCGGCGGATGAAAAAAAACCGTTGAAGAATATAAAAAGTATGAAGAAGTATAAAAACCGATGTTTCCGCCACCTCGGGCCTGGCCTTTCCCGGCCTGGCCTGGCCTTTCCCGAATTTTTGGCTCAGAATTTAACCCAATTTTTGTCATATATTTTGCGATTTTTTAAACCTATTTTTTGGTTGAAAATTCATTGCTTTCCATGAAAAAGTCGTCAGATAGACTGACAATACTGATCACTCACTACTTGCCGAACCCGTCAGAAACTTTAGTATTTTTGAAAAAAATCCCTACTTTTTCAGTAAAATAAGTCACTTCAGAACAGTGCATAGTAGTGGCTGGGGGGGGGTTGGGGGGGGGGGTTACCCCCCTATCTGTACTTACCTACCCAAAAACCCGAGGGGGGGGGGGGGGTTGGGGGGGGTTGAATTACTTACCTCTCACAACTCCAAATCATACCTCTCACAAGCAATTTTATACCTTTTTAAGGCAAAAATCGGTGTTTTTCGACCTTATTTTCCCAAAAATCGCGCGCTCCGCGCGCAAACCCACCCATAATACCTATTTTTAGGCGATTTTCGGCGAAAATTTTAAAAAAGTACTATTTTTACCTCAATTTTTGGCCAAAATTGTATCACAAAAACGGTGTTTTTTCGCCTTTTTGGGTGACCAAAATCATACCTCTCACGCTTCCGGTCCCAACCCCGCATCATACTTACCTCCCACACATGGGCCTGCCACTACTATGGAACAGTGGTGTACAGTGTAGTACTTGGTCAGGGTGTTGACGATAGATAGATTGGGCCCCGAAATGTGTTGACGATAGATAGATGACCCAAGTCCGAAATCTGGGGGGGGGGGTCGACCCAAACTTGTTGACGATAGATAGATGGTGGGGGGTCGCCAAAAATCAAGGTATAGTATAGTGTACTAAGCAGGTAATAATGTGTAAATATTAATGAAAATGCACTTAGATGTACTAGATCCGCGCGTAGCGCGCGATTTTTTGCCTATTTGGGACAAAAAATACCGATTTTGAGCCATTTTGAGGCAAAAATACCCATTTTGGGGTCCAAATGTGTTGACGACAGATAGATTGTTCCCAGAATTTGTTGACGATAGATAGATTTGCCCATAAGTGTTGACGGTAGATAGATGAAATCAAAAAGTGTTGACGATAGATAGATGAATTGGGGGGGGGGGGCCCCCCCCCCCCCCCCCCCCAAGTACTACCCTGGTGGTGTAGCTACCCAGGCCGGGCGGCAACCTCTGTCGCACTAATTCCCCCACCCCCACCCCCACCGCCTAATTCCCCCACCCCCAGCCCCACTGTCTAATTCCCCCACCCCTTGCCCCCACCCCCCAGCCCCCCACTGTCTAATTCCCCACCCCGGAAATCCAAATCCCCCACCCCCCGAGAAATAAATAACGGTAATTTTATTCGCTATAGATAGGGGAACCCAATTTTCGTTGCCCCACCCAGCCTTAGTTTATATCCGCAAGTATGTCCTCTGAACTGAAACCAAAGCTCGTAATCAACTAAATGTCATACGTGCAGATTCAATTGAAATGGAGCCACCACCCGGTCTGTACAGCTCATCCAGCGCGCAACATCGCAGCGGCGCCGGTGGTCGCCAAGCGAATGCGAACGCGAGTCATTCGAATCAATGGGGCAACAACGACTGGGGTGGGGACTCGTGGAATAATGGTGGTGCTGATATGGGCCCTGGTGGAGGATACTCGAATGGTTGGTCTCTGGATGAATGTGTCATCATCTGGTCGCTGTGTTGGAGCTTGGGGGTGGCCCCCAGTACATTAGGTATCCCTCTCGCCTGGTACAGTAGGTATCCCCCGATTTTGCCGTTTTTAACCAAAATGACCGAAATTAGTGTAAAATCGGTGGCTTTCACCTCAAAATTCGCGCGCCACGCGCGTAGATACTACGTTTTCACACAATTCCACACATAATAAAAACATTAAAAGTTTTCACCCAAAATCCTACCCCCCCCTCCAATCTCCCTCCCTAAGGTCCCAACCCCCGCCCAGGCCATCGGCTCTAGTCGTCAGGTTTTTTCAGTTTTCTTGAGGGAGCTAGCTAGCTGATGAGACAATGAGCACAGGCACACAGCATGCTCCTCCCTCACCGGGCGTAGATTGGCTTCATTTGAGCGGAGGGCTGCGCTGGGGCACTGTGACGGGGGCTTTGCTTAGGTTTGTACGGTGTTGGCTTTAACCTCCAGCTGGCACTTCGGCGTTGATGAGATGAATTTGCTGAATGTTAAAAAAAAGATAATCAAAAACGTCATTTTTGGCAAAAAAATGGTGGCACTTTTCATGGAAATAAGTGGCCCGAAAAATGAGCTGGGCTATTTTCGTTTTTGTTTCACCAAATAATCCGGCCGTTTTCCGTCTGCAACTATAGTATTGTAGTGTACTATAGTTTAGTGTACTGAATACTATATTATTTAGGTGTACAGTAAGATACTTTAGCCCCGCCAACGAGCACAACGTCACGGACAACGTACGCGCCCCATCACCAGCACCAGCAGCCCGGCCGCAGCGCTACGCCACAAAATGTACAGCAACAACAACAAGACGCCTACAATCCGTACGCGAAAATGGACTCGAACAGTTTGTATCCGCAAATGACGCCCGGTGGTTACGGTAGTGAACAACCGTGGAACTCATTTCAGGGTTGGTTGGTTTGGTTTATTGCTCTCAATGACGCATAAAACAATGCACGTAAATTAGTGATAGAAGCACAGTTACAAGACCGGGTGGGACAATTACGGAAATAAAAATAGTTACAACACTGGTTATAACTAAACCACAGCAAATAAAAGCTACGAAAAGCGCCAAGGAGAGAGAAAGATCACGGACATCAGGACAGATCACAGGACATGTTAACAGAACTGAAAATTATGCATTAATCCTCGTCCTCGTCAAACGACAAATGTCGGGCTCAGAGGACGCATATTGGGATCAGTCCATATTATCAACAGTCCAGAACAGATGGTGGGTTGGTGATTGTCCGTCACTTCCGTGTACCACCGTTTAGCGACCTGGCTGCCATACCCAGGCTGACGTGAATGCGTATCGAACGAGACATCGCCATATACATCCCGTTGACCGCATCCGGACGCGGTGGCGATAGAGCCCTTTCAGGGTTGGTGAAAGGTGAAAGAATGGTCCCCAGGCCCAGACCATTGTAGTGGCTCCGGGGTCAGTGTAGTTGCAGGCCCACGTGTGCGTGTGCGAGATTAGTATGGTGCTGGGTTCGGATGGGACCGGACGCGTAAGAGCTACGACGTTGGTCACATGGCCAAAACTAGGCAAAAAATCAGTGCATTTTCCCACATTTTCGCTGAAAATGGCCTAAAAATGCTCATTATGGGCAGCGATTTTTGAGAAAATGAGATACGAAAACACCGATTTTTGCTTTTAAAATGTATAGAATTGCTTGCGAGAGCCTCTCAGTGAGAGGTAGCAGGTAAGTACGCAACACCCTGGTCCCCTCGGATTTTTCCGAAGCAAGTATGGTGAGGAGGTAAACCCCCTGCCACTGCTATGCTGGGGGATTGCCCCAGGGGGTATCGATCTCGAGTCTGGAGGATGGGGGGCAACCACAATTGTCTTGCCGTAGCTGAACGGTCGTACGTAGTGGCTGCCTTTAAATTTGGTACGGTTCTCATTCACTCAAAACGATGCTGTGGTTTACAACCGTGTGACACGTTTGTGTCGTCACTTGTCAGTCACCACAAAATAGATTGCAGACACGTCCACTCAATTCGGTATGTTTCCGCAACAACTGATGTCGGATCCAGTGATGAACGTGGCCAAGGCCTATGGTGAACAGTTTGCCGAACAGCAGAAAGAAAAGGTGCGCATCTTGCGATTTGAATCTGTGTGGTCGCAGCAGATCAACAGTTAAAATAGGATTTTACTGTTATTTTTTTGTTTCTTTGTAACGACGAGTTATTCAACGTCTGCGTGCAACACCGAGCACGTCTGTGCCTATTACGTTTTGAAAACGCGTCGAAACATTTTGGGGATTTCCAATTTTTGTAAACGCGTGTTTGATTATTCTCGCTCAAGCACAGCGAGTAAAGGCAAACCACGCCAACACTAGCCCGATTTCGCAGTTGGCAGAATAGTGAAACATTCATACGTGGCTGCTGATTTGTGAAATGTTACACGTTGAAGAATACAAAGTGGAGCATGATGATTTTCTCTTTCTATCCGTTTTGAACACACACCACCTTCGAAATCGGGCTCGGTGTTGGTGTAGTTTGCCTTTACAGTACGCCCGCACAACGGTACCTCCAACAAACAATGTACGAATAATGTCTTCGTACGAAATATTTTGACATTGTTTCATTCAGATTTCTCGATATTTATCGGCCGATCGGCTCAAGTTCTATTTTGCGGTCGACAACGCGTACGTGGCCAAGAAACTCGGACTGGTCTTGTTTCCGTTTGTGCACCAGGTAATATGGATGGGGGCAATGCCTCGGTTGGGGTTGAGAGAGCTGGTTAGAAAAAAGTATCCAATTCTTGCGCACAGGGTTTTTTTTCGAAATTGGACAATGGCCCATTGGTGGCTCCTTTGCCAAACATCTAGTGGCTCATTCTTAATTAAGTACTGGCTTCCTGACATTCTAGTGGCTCATTTGTTAAAATCTTGTGCCTCATTCAAAATTTTTAGTGGCCCACTGAGCCACCATTAGTGGCGAAAAACCCTGCTTGTGCACAATATTGATAGCTGTCGTCGTGTGAATCCACTCACTCAAGCACGATGCGAAAGCTCACGTTTGAAATGTTCCAGGGTTACAAATTATATTTGATAGCGATTTCTTTCTGACCAACTTTGGGCATAAAGTTGAAGCTGTCCCTGACTGTCAGGGTTTTCCGTTTCAATCATTTTCGTTGTGAAAACAGAATATGGACGGGACCGAGGCGACAGTTTGTACGAATGTTGTGTGATAAATTTTCTTTAAATTTGTTCCAAATTTTTTATCAGGACTGGTCGATGAAATACACGGACAGCGACGAACCTGTGCCGCCTCGCATGGACGTGAACTCGCCCGACCTATACATCCCGTTGATGGCTGTCGTCACGTACATCATGGTCGCCGGATTTGTGCTCGGCGTACAGGATAGGTGCGTGCACGGGCGAAGGGATGGCCATTAGGGATCGGAATCTGGGGTCCCACACCCCACAGTTTTGAAAACCCACGCATTTGGAAGTGGCACACGCCCACAGCCACGCCGCTCCAGGTACCACACACACCCACACCCACGTGCGATCCCTAATAGGCGTCTGACAATTTCGGGTGTCCGATGTCGAGTGTCTGCACCCGAAAAGTGTAGGTGTCGGTGTACCCCATTCCCGATTCTCACTAACGGAGTATACTGTCATAAAGAACCGTTCTTTATTTTTCGTGGAAAAAAAAACGGTTTTTTTTCCGAAAAAAAACCGTTTTTTTTCCAAATACTTTTCCAGTCCTTAAGAACGTAATTTCGAAAAATATAACAATTTCAGTGCAAAATTTGTTCGAAGTGACGAGAGTGCTCTTGAAGAGTGTTGAAGTCAGTCGAAAACACTTGGTTTACACGCTTTTTGGCCCATTTTGGGCCGGTTAATTTTTGTGCTCGAGCCAATTTTTCACTGAAATCGAAAAACTCATCAGTTTTGCATTACAATTTTTTGGAAAAATTGGAATAAAGTACCGATATTTTTCCGATCAAAAACCGAAAAGGTACCCACGGAAAAATAAATGGAAAAGTATTCGGGTCTCGGAAAAAAAACGGTTTTTTTTCGGTTTTTTTTCCGGAAAAAAAACCGGTTTTTTTTCCGCCTGCCAGTATATAACGGAGTTGGAATGATTGAAAGTGGGTCGGGCATGGCTTGCCTTCCTGACTGCCACAGCTCTGCGTGGCGGGCATTTTGCGGGACTGATAGGTTTTACCGTTTTTCTTTAAAAAATTTTTCGCCGTTAAGTTTATCAAGGGTTGCGATGTGCTCGAAATTGCAAGCACAGCATCGCCAAATTTCATATCCATCCAGTAGTGCCTTTGTGAAATTGAAAATTTCCCACACCCAAAACAAACGTGAATTTCCCATACCCTACCGATTTCCGAACCCCATACCAGGGGGTACCCCCCCCCGCCCCCGCCCCAAGGACACCACTGCATCCTGTGTGCACAGCCGATCCGATTGTATAATTATTTTGTGAAAGTTTTGTGCTAAGTTGTGAGTTGCCAGGACGTCCACGGCAGCAATGAAGATTGGCTTGAGTCAATTTCGTCGCCCCATTTACACCGCCTTTGAAGCATTTCAATGGCATAGCACTAGCACACACATGCTTGTTCTGTTGAGATAAGAATTCAAACGTTTAACAAGAAATAATTTGAACCAAAATAAGAATACTTGTTCAGTTTGACATTGCAGATTTTCGCCCGAACAACTTGGTCTGCTGACCAGCAACGCGTTGGCGTGGCTTATTTGTGAGAACGTTCTGATTCTCGTCACCAAATACGTCATGGCCATTTCACAGGCGCTCAGTATTTGGCATTCGTTGGCCTTCAGCAGTTATAAATTCGTTGGGTTGGTTTTGGTTTTGGTTTTTGCGTGATGATTGTGATTTTGCTTTTTCGCTGCATTTGCGCACTGAGAATGGCCTGGTGCGCCACCACGCAATCGGAACTAAACAACATAGACTCTGAATTGATTTTGCACAATTTATCTATCCATCTGGACTAATGAATGTTTCACCGCTTGAACAAATTTTGAAGGAAGATGCCCTCTTGATTGACCAATAAACTTCACTTTCGGTGCGAAATATAGTGACAACATCAGACCTGAAAGTTACAAGCGATTTTCAGGCGCCAAAAAGACGTTTCAGGTCCAAATCTTCTGAAAACGCCCAGAGTTTAGGTGCCAGCGGCCGGTGCCAGATTTTAACAGTTATG
>JASAMV010005465.1:0-74578 GCA_030248065.1 Rhynchonema sp. JSB1_4
GCGGAGACCAGAACCTGCAATGATGTTTACTATACTGACAAACGAAAACAGCCTAACCTAAAGAAAACAATGGTTCAAATGTTCGAACCTGCAATGACGTCTATCTACTACTGCAAGTGAAGACAGCCTAACCTAAAGGAAACAATGGTTCAAATTCTCGGACTGGCCATGACGAGCACCCCAGCCCAGAACCTGCAATGATGTCTAATTTACTGACAAACGAAAACAGCGTAACCTAAAGAGAACAATGGTTCAAATGCTCGGACCGGGAGGCGAGCACCCAGCGCACAACCCAAGATGTTTAATTTACAGACAAACGAAAACAGCCTAACCTAAAGAGAACAATGGTTCAAATTCTCGGACTGGGCATGACGAGCACCCCAGCGGAGACCAGAACCTGCAATGATGTTTACTATACTGACAAACGAAAACAGCCTAACCTAAAGAAAACAATGGTTCAAATGTTCGAACCTGCAATGACGTCTATCTACTACTGCAAGTGAAGACAGCCTAAAAAAAAAAAAGAGAAAAGCACAAAAGAAGAAAAATGCAAGCGAAAACAGCCTAGTAACCTAAAGGAAACAATGGTTCAAATTCTCGGACTGGGCATGACGAGCACCCCAGCGGAGACCAGAACCTGCAATGATGTTTACTATACTGACAAACGAAAACAGCCTAACCTAAAGAAAACAATGGTTCAAATGTTCGAACCTGCAATGACGTCTATCTACTACTGCAAGTGAAGACAGCCTAACCTAAAGGAAACAATGGTTCAAATTCTCGGACTGGCCATGACGAGCACCCCAGCGGAGACCAGAACCTGCAATGATGTCTAATTTACTGACAAACGAAAACAGCGTAACCTAAAGAGAACAATGGTTCAAATTCTCGGACTGGGCATGACGAGAATTTGAACCATTGTTTCCTTTAGGTTAGGCTGTCTTCACTTGCAGTAGTAGATAGACGTCATTGCAGGTTCGAACATTTGAACCATTGTTTTCTTTAGGTTAGGCTGTTTTCGTTTGTCAGTATAGTAAACATCATTGCAGGTTCTGGTCTCCGCTGGGGTGCTCGTCATGCCCAGTCCGAGAATTTGAACCATTGTTCTCTTTAGGTTACGCTGTTTTCGTTTGTCAGTAAATTAGACATCATTGCAGGTTCTGGTCTCCGCTGGGGTGCTCGTCATGGCCAGTCCGAGAATTTGAACCATTGTTTCCTTTAGGTTAGGCTGTCTTCACTTGCAGTAGTAGATAGACGTCATTGCAGGTTCGAACATTTGAACCATTGTTTTCTTTAGGTTAGGCTGTTTTCGTTTGTCAGTATAGTAAACATCATTGCAGGTTCTGGTCTCCGCTGGGGTGCTCGTCATGCCCAGTCCGAGAATTTGAACCATTGTTCTCTTTAGGTTACGCTGTTTTCGTTTGTCAGTAAATTAGACATCATTGCAGGTTCTGGTCTCCGCTGGGGTGCTCGTCATGGCCAGTCCGAGAATTTGAACCATTGTTTCCTTTAGGTTAGGCTGTCTTCACTTGCAGTAGTAGATAGACGTCATTGCAGGTTCGAACATTTGAACCATTGTTTTCTTTAGATTAGGCTGTTTTCGTTTGTCATTATAGTAAACATCATTGCAGGTTCTGGTCTCCGCTGGGGTGCTCGTCATGCCCAGTCCGAGAATTTGAACCATTGTTCTCTTTAGGTTACGCTGTTTTCGTTTGTCAGTAAATTAGACATCATTGCAGGTTCTGGTCTCCGCTGGGGTGCTCGTCATGGCCAGTCCGAGAATTTGAACCATTGTTTCCTTTAGGTTAGGCTGTCTTCACTTGCAGTAGTAGATAGACGTCATTGCAGGTTCGAACATTTGAACCATTGTTTTCTTTAGGTTAGGCTGTTTTCGTTTGTCAGTATAGTAAACATCATTGCAGGTTCTGGTCTCCGCTGGGGTGCTCGTCATGCCCAGTCCGAGAATTTGAACCATTGTTCTCTTTAGGTTACGCTGTTTTCGTTTGTCAGTAAATTAGACATCATTGCAGGTTCTGGTCTCCGCTGGGGTGCTCGTCATGGCCAGTCCGAGAATTTGAACCATTGTTTCCTTTAGGTTAGGCTGTCTTCACTTGCAGTAGTAGATAGACGTCATTGCAGGTTCGAACATTTGAACCATTGTTTTCTTTAGATTAGGCTGTTTTCGTTTGTCAGTATAGTAAACATCATTGCAGGTTCTGGTCTCCGCTGGGGTGCTCGTCATGCCCAGTCCGAGAATTTGAACCATTGTTCTCTTTAGGTTACGCTGTTTTCGTTTGTCATTATAGTAAACATCATTGCAGGTTCTGGTCTCCGCTGGGGTGCTCGTCATGCCCAGTCCGAGATTTCTTATTCTGTCTCCGCTGGTGCTCGTCATGGCCAGTCCGAGAATTTGAACCATTGTTTCCTTTAGGTTAGGCTGTCTTCACTTGCAGTAGTAGATAGACTCATTGCAGGTTAGACCATTTGACCCATTGTTTTCTTTCGGTTAGGCTGTTTTCGTTTGTCCGTATAGTAAACATCATTGCAGGTTCTGGTCTCCGCTTTGGGTGCTCGTCATGCCCAGTCCGAGAATTTGAACCATTGTTCTCTTTAGGTTACGCTGTTTTCGTTTGTCAGTAAATTAGACATCATTGCAGGTTCTGGTCTCCGCTGGGGTGCTCGTCATGGCCAGTCCGAGAATTTGAACCATTGTTTCCTTTAGGTTAGGCTGTCTTCACTTGCAGTAGTAGATAGACGTCATTGCAGGTTCGAACATTTGAACCATTGTTTTCTTTAGATTAGGCTGTTTTCGTTTGTCAGTATAGTAAACATCATTGCAGGTTCTGGTCTCCGCTGGGGTGCTCGTCATGCCCAGTCCGAGAATTTGAACCATTGTTCTCTTTAGGTTACGCTGTTTTCGTTTGTCAGTAAATTAGACATCATTGCAGGTTCTGGTCTCCGCTGGGGTGCTCGTCATGGCCAGTCCGAGAATTTGAACCATTGTTTCCTTTAGGTTAGGCTGTCTTCACTTGCAGTAGTAGATAGACGTCATTGCAGGTTCGAACATTTGAACCATTGTTTTCTTTAGATTAGGCTGTTTTCGTTTGTCATTATAGTAAACATCATTGCAGGTTCTGGTCTCCGCTGGGGTGCTCGTCATGCCCAGTCCGAGAATTTGAACCATTGTTTTCTTTAGGTTAGGCTGTTTTCGTTTGTCAGTATAGTAAACATCATTGCAGGTTCTGGTCTCCGCTGGGGTGCTCGTCATGCCCAGTCCGAGAATTTGAACCATTGTTCTCTTTAGGTTACGCTGTTTTCGTTTGTCAGTAAATTAGACATCATTGCAGGTTCTGGTCTCCGCTGGGGTGCTCGTCATGGCCAGTCCGAGAATTTGAACCATTGTTTCCTTTAGGTTAGGCTGTCTTCACTTGCAGTAGTAGATAGACGTCATTGCAGGTTCGAACATTTGAACCATTGTTTTCTTTAGGTTAGGCTGTTTTCGTTTGTCAGTATAGTAAACATCATTGCAGGTTCTGGTCTCCGCTGGGGTGCTCGTCATGCCCAGTCCGAGAATTTGAACCATTGTTCTCTTTAGGTTACGCTGTTTTCGTTTGTCAGTAAATTAGACATCATTGCAGGTTCTGGTCTCCGCTGGGGTGCTCGTCATGGCCAGTCCGAGAATTTGAACCATTGTTTCCTTTAGGTTAGGCTGTCTTCACTTGCAGTAGTAGATAGACGTCATTGCAGGTTCGAACATTTGAACCATGGTTTCCCAAGTAACATCCCCTATATAGTAGTGTATTAAGGCTTGATAGTGGTGCACAGGCACATTTATGCACGTTTGTTGTTCGTTCAGAGCACATAATATGCCTCTAATTGACGAATAGACACGAACAAATGCGATTACAAGCGAAAAAACATCCTTTCAACCCCCTTTTTAGGGGTTCTTGGGGGGTATTTCTGGGAACAATTTTTCAGGTTCGGGTCAGTGAATTAATAGAGCCCCCCCCCCGGAATAGAGCCCCCCCCCAAAATGGGGTCAGTGAATTAATAGAGCCTCCCCCTTCTATTTAGGTTTTTACGGTACTTCTCTTACGCCTGTTCTCAGACAAGTGCATTTTTAGCCTGTTCCAGGCCATTTCCCGACGAAATTTTCTCCAAAAAGGCTTTTTGGACCATGGGTATCCTTAACTACTGTTAAAATATTTGAAAAAATCGTCGTTCTTTTTGGAAAGAAAACGGTTTTTTTCCAAAAATATGTTTTGCGCAAAAATACGCAAGTATAGCATGTGCAGGGGGAGAGGGGGGGGGGGAAGACCCACAACCGGAGGGGGGGGGGGGGAACCAACAAAAAAAACCACCAACACGCCGCACCACAAAACACACAAAAAAAAAACCACCAACCCACCCCCCCCCCCCCCCCCCCCCCCTACTGAAGACATGTAAACTGCTCCAAATCTGCAAGTTACCTCGTTCTAAACCTCCAGGTCCAGATGGCACTTCGGCATTGACAAACCTCCTGAACGATGAAAAATAAGTGCCAAAACCTTTTTTGTTTGGCAAAAATAGGAGAAAATTTTGCCCGGTTTTTTCACGGAAATTTATTTTCGGTTTTGTTTCGGTTTTTTTACGAAAAAACCGGTTCTTTTCCGTCCGCAACTATAGGGTGCTGTATTACGGGGGGCTGTATTTAGCAATGCATCTCATGACTGATGAGGACCCGGATGCATTGTGACTTATATGTATAGTCTCGTGATAGGGTCCGAAACTTTATATGCAGCTGTAGCCTACTCCAATATTATAAATCTTGCTCACAATTGTAAGAACTAAATAAAACACTGCTACACACTCCTTTTACGGTAACCAACGTCACACACCCAAATGCTCAACAATATATTCGAGCAACAAGACAATGACCAAATCCAAACGATGGTGCATGCCCGGTGAGCGTTTGTTTCCCGCTGACGAGGACACGGTTGTGGCTGGGTTTGGCACTTTTGTCAAGCACGGATTTATTTACAGGTTCGTGAGTCACAAACTGTGACACAAAAACTTCGTGTCGCTGTGCTTGCTGCAAACCAGTCTAGTTCCTGGGGGTCCCCCTGAGGTACACTAATTTTCCCTCCGTCTCTGGGTACACTAATTTCACCAATTCTTGCCTAAAATAGTTATTTTAGGCATAAAATTCGAATTTTTATGCTAAAATGTGTGATTTTTATAAATGGCATGTCCCATGGCACGGACCTAAAATTTTGTCAAAAAACACTACTTATATCGCTGCTCGTTTTTCACACAGTTCGCTGGCCGGCTACATTTGTCGTGAGCCAGAGAACGTGGTGGCCACAAATGCCGTCGTCGAGTCGGGCGCGGAGCATTGCTCAACCCCGAGTGGCGGATCGGCATCAACAGCAATGCCCCAGATTCGTGACATCGTCAGCGTGCAGTTTCCTGGATCGAAGGCAAAAACGAACGTGGCACCTGAAATGGGGTCGATTGTCACTGCCAGAGTGAGTCAGATGCTCGATGTTTGGAGTTTGTCTTGTCATTGTTGCCGAAGAATCGGCTCCTTCTTTTTTGAAAAAAAAAACCGAAAAAAACCCTGTCAAGAACCATGGTGTAAATGAAGGTTGTCCTTTATTCCAAAAAAATTGCCGAACTTTTGGAAAAAAAACCCTCCTTTCCGGGTCGGTCTGTTTTTTCGGTTTTCTTTTCACCTCATTAGGTGTGGTGTTGTGTGGTGTGCCGTGCTGTGTGCTTGGTATTGGTACTGGGTACATTGGGTTGGGTGGGTGTGATTCCATTTAGGCAATGCCAAAATGTTTAAAAATCTGCCCAAATTTATCAAATATTTACGACGTTTAGTTTGTTCTTGCACCATACGATGAATCTGGAACTTGCTGTTAAAAAAATTTCAGTGAGAGAATGCTCGGATTTCTCACTTTCAAGAAAAGCTTCAATCTTTCTATCAAATGGATAGAAGAAAGAAATTGGGGCGCCATTCGTTTGTGGTACGTAGGTATCGCACGCAAAATATGGCACTACTTTTCCTCAGTTGTGGAAACATTTTGGCCTCTGCCTACGTACGCTTTCAGATATTTGGAGTCAAGAAATTGTTTCACCGACTGCGGATAAATAGAACCAATTTTTGGATAGCCAAAATTGATTGATTGACTGATCATTCTTTATTTTTCTTTCTTTCATTTGAATGATTGATTGAATTATTTTTTGGACGTGAGAGAAATGCGCATTCTCTCGCGGAAAGAATTATGAATCAGGGCGTGAGAGACTGTGATTGTTTTTGTGATATGTTTTTAGCTGTTGCCACCTTTTTTCAAATATCACTTAGATTGAACGGATGATCTGTTGCAACTTTCGGCCAAAAAGTTTTGGCATATACTTTTCCAAAAGGAGTGTGTAGCAGTGCAAAAAAGGAAACGGAATCCAACGGCGGTTTTCAAGTTTAATTTGTTTTTCAATGAGTTTGAATTTTCAAGCGCTGGTGAGCAGGATTCATTTTCCTTGCATATTTCATTTTTTTCAAAATTTCAGGTGACCTTCCTGAGTGGTAAGTACTGCAAGTGCACAATCTTGTGTGTGGACGATACAGTATTGACGCACACGTACAACGCACAGATACGGAAAGAGGATGTGAGGAAGACGGAAAAAGATAAGGTTTGTTTTGGCTGGACTTTTTTTACCGCAAGTTCAACCTCGTTTCGAGTAAAAGAGGACTGACTGTGAATTTGTAACGTGCAAATATGTTTTTCATTTGCGTGTCTTCCGTCGAAATGCGCTCAGGGGTTTTTCAAAACTCACTGCAGTTGCATTTTTTTCATTTCTCCACAAAAAAGTACTCTTGTTTTGTGTCAATATCTTGACAACATCTCGCAAGTTTCGGCGCACAAATGCTTTCACGCGTTCCGATAGGAAACGCCCATTGAGTGAAAAAATAACTTGACGATTTTATACATATTTGAACGAAACACAAAATAAACGACGAAGATTAAGGTGTAGTGATAAATGCAAATTACATCAACATGAGCTCAGTTTCGCAGCTGGCAGAATGGTGAAACATTCATACGTGGCTGCTGATTTGGGAAGTGTTACACGTTGAAGAATACGAAATGGAGCGTAATGATTTTCTCTTTCTATTCGTTTTGAATACACGCCACCTTCGAAATCTGGCTCGTGTTCGTGTAGTTTGCCTTTACTTGTTCATTTTGGGCTTGTAGACAATGGGGACAATTTTTTTGCCAAACTTATATTTTGTTATAGAGTTGGGTAACTATAATTTCGACCAGCGTAAAACTGGTTCCCCTGCACCAAATGAACATTTTTTACGCTGGTCGGAATCAGTGCTTCGATCATGAATTTTTTAACCAAATTTAGTAGCTTTTTAGCTACTATTTTTTTGAAAAGCTGGTAAATTTTCAAATTTAGCAGCTGAAAAGCTACTAAATTTTGTATTTTGGCCAAAAAGGCTAGTAAATTGGCATTTCAGCGGCCAAAAAGCTACTAAATTTTTCATTTTACTAGCTTCTTGCTACTAGCCCATTTTGAAAAAATAAACCCTGGCTTCAATTCAACTATCACAAATTATAATTATACCAAAAATTTGTCCGCATTGTCTGCCAGCCCAAAATGGACCATTTTAACTCCACCGTAACGATTCCCACATTGGACACAGGTTGACATGCCCAAATGTTTCCGCCCGAACGACATTATTCTGGCGCGTGTGTGCAACCTGGGTGACAGTCATGTCACCTACAATCTGACAACCGCTGAGGATGCACTAGGTCAGTTCACGGTTCGCAGGATTGTTGTTTTGCGCGTGTTTTTTTGACAAACACGTTTTTTGTGTCTGGAATTTTGAACACTTGTAAGAAAAACGCCCGAAATCGATTAAAATTCTAATGGGTATTTTTTGCCGATTTGGTTTTTTTGTTCATCTGGAACCCTGTGCCCACAACTGGACATGGCAGTGCCCTGTTTAGAGAATCCCGGTTTTTATATGGATCTATCAGAACATTCTTCACTCACACCAATCAGGCTCAAGAACTATTTTTTCAAGATTATTTTTATAGTCTGTTGTTATATTTCGACACAGTGTATAAGCCCCATTCATCGATGTTTGGAGCGGGCTGGGTCGACGCCATTCTAAATGAATGTTTTGAATGTTTCACAGGCATTGCCAACTCAGGCGAAGACTCATTGAACATTGCTTGTTGCGTGGCACTAAAGACACGTGGCCTGTCATCGCACGACACCAACAATGTTCAATGGCTCTGCGCCTGAACTGGCAATGCCTGAAACATTCAAAGCATTCATTCAGAATGGCGTCGACCCAACGCGCTCCAAACATCGCTGAATAGGGCTTACACACTCTGTCGAAACATAATCAACAGACTATAGTAGCACGACTTTTTGCAAGGGCTGCTCTTGTGACCATTGGTGTCGTTGGGGGGAGGGGGTTACCCCCCTAGTATCCGGTATCCGGTATCTTGATTTTTTCACCCAGGGGTATCCGGTATCCTGACTTTTTGTCCAGGGGTATCCAAAAATTTTTTGCGAAAACCGTAAAAATCGCCCATTTTTACCTCCAAAATGGTCAAAATCGCTTGCTCACGCAAGAAAATGGTCAAAATCGCTTGCTCACGCAAGCATAACCCCAAAAATGACCATTTTTGCGTTTCCAACACCAATTTTGCTCAATTTTCCTCTAAAAAATGACCTTTTTTGAACAACCCCCCTGGGTATCCGAGATTTTTTATTTTGGGGGGCAACCCCCCCTGGTATCCGAGATTTTTCATTTTGGGTGTCCGGTATCCGAAAATTTTGGATTTTGGGTATCCGGTATCCTGACTTTTTGATTTCCCAACGACACCACTGCTTGTGCCAGTGATGTTTTACTCGAGCAATAAGATCTACTCGAGGTCAATTTTGGAGGTCAATTGGCCCGAGGTGTTCGCACCGACGAGGCCTGGCACCTCACCCGTCTGTGAAAACAGGCCGAAACGGGCAAAGCTCACTGCCATTACATTATTATTTTTTTACAAGAAGAAATCATGTGCACATATTCACTTCGCACTCGCGATAACGTTGTGAACGTATTTTCGAAATACAAGGTAGGTGGATCAGTAAAGGCAAACGGATATCAAAACTTGGGGAATTGAAAATCATGCTTTGTGAGTATGATTTATTTCTTTATCCAGGCGTGGTGTCTGCGCGTTGCGACGAAGGACACAAAATGCGTGCGATCGACTTTCAGTGGATGGAGTGCACCGTGACTGGTCAACGCGAGCCACGCAAACTCGCAAAAGTGCCGCATTTGACTTCGTGACCCCGTTTTGTTGTTGAAATGTTGATTTTGTGCCCCATTTTTTTGTTGCGTTTTGTTTTATTTTCTCTGCTCAACCAACATGATCACCGATAAATAAAATGAGTTTCGCCTTTCTCCATTTGTTATTGTTACGGATGAAGCGGTTTGTTCCGCATTGATTGTATTTTGACATTGAGCTGTGTTTGACAACATCGTTCTGAAACATGGTTTTTTTAATGTGTCAAATTTTAGGTGCAACTTGCACCTAGAATTTCGTTTTATGAACAAGATGTGAAAAATCTAGGTGCAAGTTGCACCTAACCTCCAATTATTAGGTGCAATTCTGAAATTTTAGGTGCAAATTGCACCTAAAAAGTGTCTAAAAAACCTATGTCCTGAAATTCTGATCGACGGAGTTACTTTGCGTGCACGAGTTCAAGAACACTGAGGCACATATGGTCCGATCTTGACCATTTTTTTAGGGCTCCACCAGATAGACCCGAAACCCGAAACATATATTTTTTTTCTATGTCCGTATTTCGGGTTTCGGGTTTTGAAAAAAAACCCGAAACACGAAGCATGATAATCGAAAATGTTTCGGTTTTGTCAGTTGTAGCTGACGTGACGAATGTATACTGTCAGTCGAAGCATTTTAGATTATCATGCTTCGTGTTTCGGGTTTTTTTTTTCAAAACCCGAAACATGGACTGGCCGAGCCCTAATGACGGCTGCGAGTCACGTTTGTTCCGTTTCGTTTTCAGGCAGCTGAAAGCCTGTGCCAGATTTATAAAAAAGAAAAAAACCGATAGAAATGTCGCACGAGCGGGAGTTGGTGTCTTATGCTGACTTGGAGCAAGGTGGTGAAACATCACTTGATGCCGGTGATATTACGGACTCGGATGAGGATTACGACGTCAATGTGCCTGAGATAGCAAGGTGTGTGTTCAAGTTGTGGTTGGCGTTTGTTTTCTGCGCACTGGTTTCTGGTCGGTGTAAAGCATTCCCGTGGGATCTGTTTTGCTTGCTATCCGTCACCACCAGCGATGTAGTTGGTCCGAGCGGGAAAGCTAACTAGATGGTCCGGTTCCCCGATTTGGGGGTATTGATCCAGAAGTCAAAAAGAACGGGGACATAAAAATTGGTCGAAATTATGTTAGAATACGCCTTAATATGCGTATTTTTGTGCACGTGTGAGAAACTTTGATCGGCATGGCGCACAAAATGATGATTTTGGCTCTAAATCAACTCTTTTTTTTTACTTGAAAGCTAGCCAGCCAGTTTGGGGGTATTACACCAAGCAGCATCGCGCTATTGGTATTAGCAGCCGTGTCATAAAGTTCGACCCGCGCAAAGCTATACACAGTGGTGTCGTTGAGAGATCGAAATTTTCCCATACCCTGCCCAATTTTCGGGAAATTTCCCATACATACCCCCAAAAACTCAAAAATTTCCCATACTCGAGGGTGGGGGTTTTGAAAAAAAATGACCCCAAAAATCTTCTAAAAGTGCCAAAATTGGTCTAAAAAGTGCTTAAAACAAGAGTTTTCTTGCGGTAGTAAGCGATTTTTGACATTTTTGGACGAAAAATGGCCAATTTTGGTACTTCTCGGGGTCAAAAAGTCATTTCTTAGGGGTGCTTGTTCCAAAAGTGAAAAATTTCCCATACCCCATACCCCCGGCCGATTTCCCATACCCCATACCAGGGGGGGTAACCCCCCCCCAACGACACCACTGGCTATACATATGTTAGGTGGTCGTACTCGTAACTCGCTGGTTGAAATGAAACGATCGCTTATTTCTCGAAATATCTAAAACTGGAAAGCCGTTGCGTTTTGCTTTTCAAATTTTAGCATAAGAATCGTGCTGGTCACCTTCAACTCTGAAAATCTACCAATCACAGTGGCAAAAGACACTGAGGCGCCAAACCGCGAAATTCCGCCATCCAGTTTGGCTAGTAAACTAAAAATGCACTAAGCAATCTGAAATCTTGCGGGCGTGTGGCTGATAAATTTGATAAGAAAAATTTCTGCTCAAGTCAGATCCCACCAGCCGCCCCCCAATTTCACCACCAAGTTTGAAACAACTTTTTTCAATGAAACAATGTTTCGCGGATTTTATTGAGCCGTAGACGTTTTGGTTTGCATTGCTAGTTTTTGTATTCGATCGAACATATACGTATATCATGACTATTCATTCAGCATATTTTATACTCACGACATTTTCATTTCAGCCCCTCCGAGACCATAGCAGAGCCGGCCGGAAAACTTCTCGATGGTTCTGTGTTGGCGGCGTATAAAGAGGTTGGGATGTTGTGTTGTGCCTGTGGTTTGATTTGCAAAACAGCTTGTTGTTTGTAAGATGGAGATAAAAATGTTGTCGATCTAGCCCGGCTTTATGTGAGATGTTCACAGAAGAAGCCTGCGGCTTTGAAGTCGTCTCCAACACTTCCTTGAAATTCATGTTCTTGATGTTTCATGATCCGACACAAAAATTGGTGAATAGTGACTGCCGTAGTTTTCAAGAACCTTGACGCCTCTATTCGGAAAAGGGTGGTAAATCTGCGTTTTTGTCAGAAACTTTTCATCCGAATAGAGCCCCGAGGTCGCTAGTCGGAAACGCTTCTGCAGGATGGTTCTGGCAACTTCTTGAACCACAGAATATATGCATTGCAATCAGTGGTATCGTTGAGAAATCGAAATTTTCCCATACCCGGCCCAATTTTCGGGAAATTTCCCATACATACCCCCAAAAATCAAAAATTTCCCAGGGGGGAATTCTCCAAAAACTCAAGAAATATCCCATACCCGAGGTTGGGGGTTTTGAAAAAAAGCCCAAAAATCTTATAAAAATGCCAAAATTGGTCTAAAAAGTGCTTAAAACAGAGTTTTCTTGCGGCAGCAAGCGATTTTTGACATTTTTGGACAAAAAAGGCCAATTTTGGTACTTCTCTGGATCAAAAAGTCATTTCTTAGGTGTGCTTGTTCCAAAAGTGAAAAATTCCCCATTCCCCATACCCCCGGCCGATTGCCCATACCCCATACCAGGGGGTAACCCCCCTAACGACACCACTGATTGCAATAAACAGTTTCGTCATTTTGAGGAGCAGCCCCGAAAAAGTCCGATTTGAAACCAGTTTTGTGGGTGAAAAATCAATGATCAGAAGAACAATTTTTGAAAACTTCACCCCAAAATGAGCCCCCGAGCGCTCGGTTACCGGTGGCTCTATATGGAACGCTAGGATAATTGGATGTCAATTTTGCCATATTCATATATTCAGGTGACCAAAACGTTCACAAGTCAGTCACGTGATCTGCCGAGCGTGTGTGAAATGTGCGGCGCCAAACCACGAAAGTACGTGTGCCCCAAATGTGATGTTGTCACTTGTGGAGTGGATTGTGTGAAGGTGGGGGTGTTGGGATCATTGATCAGACTAGGCGGGACCCGTGCCTACGGCCCGGCTACAGCGCCGCGCCCGTGCCGTGCCCCCCCGGCCCCCGAAGACCCGTTGGCATACCCAAAGCTACCCGTGAAAATTGACCCGTCCGCCCTTCCGAGGGAGGGGGCCACAGACAGACATACATGCATACATACATACGCCTTCCTGTTTTATTTGTATAGATTTGCAGTCTGTGGCTAGCGTTAGAGAGATGTGGGGTTAAAAAACGCGTAGGTGTCGGTTTTTTTGGGACCCGACACCCACACACAGTTACGATTCAACACATCAGTTTTGCTGAGGATGAAGGAAAAAGCTTGACCAATTCCGATAAGGACATAGTGCGACCAATACCTGCATATTCAGACAAACTGCTTGATCAAAAAGGTGTCAAAGCGAGTGAATGTTTCGCATGAAACGTGCAACACCACTAACTATGTCATTCTAAAAGCTGTCAGTATTCAAAAGGAAAATATGCTGATTTTACTCAAACCCCAAACTAAATGTCCCCTTTGCCACACAGGCGCACAAACAAAAATTCAACTGCGATGGATCGAAGCCACCGTTCAAAACCCTCAAACGACTGCATCTGGAAGATTGTGACCCGCTAACCGTATTGGACGATTATCGATTTTTGGAGCGCGCGACACGCGCGAAGGAAACGAGACGAATAAAGGTGGGCTTTGCTGATGTTTGGAACCGGAAATAGGGTTTTCCAGTTTATTTAGTCGCAACATCATTTCTGATGGCGCGCTGTCAATAAGAGCTGGTTTCGCTGCAGAGTTTGTGCGGATACTTGTCCATTTTGTTGACAATAGGGCTAGAGGGACGTCAGATGTCGGGCACCAAAATGGGCAAATGTCGGGCGTCGGGTGCCTCCAGATGTCGGGTGTGGGTTTTTTAACCAAAATGGCCATTTATTATTTTTACTCCAAAATGACCACTGTTTACACTTCCAACAGTGATTTTGCTCAAACTTTCTCGAAGAAATTTACCTTTTTTGTACGCCCCCTAGGTATCCGAACATATTTATTTTCGGGGTCAACACCCCCCCCACCCCCCGATGTCCGAGATTCTTCAATGTCAGGTGATGACATGACATTTGAACACGCCATGTTACGTTCGTTAGTCGCATGTGGGAACGTTTCGTGACTAACTTAATGTTTCCAGTAACTCAATGTTTCCAGTAACTCAATGTTTCCAGTAACTCAATGCTTCCAGCAAGCATCCCATTACAAGTCGCAACGTCAGCCTTTCGGCCAACCTCCGCACAAACGCCGTATTTTGCAATCTGAATGCCGAACAAGGCAAATCCAGTTGCATTTGATGCCCGCTGTGAGTGTCTCTTGTGGAAATTTTATTTGATTTTTTTAATTTGTTTCTCTTATTTTGTTGTTTGCTGACAACTGTCGTATAACGCTATCAACGATCTACCGCGTCCTTCGCGGTAATGTGGCAGAGCGAAACATTTTTTGGCCTACTTTGTTCCAGTAACTGAACTGTAACTCCACATGAAATCGAATTATTAAAAGACTATGAAATGGTTCGTTCGCGTAAAAGCTGGCACTCGGAAGGTTAGACGCGGTTTGTTCCTGGAATTCTCGTACTTGACTTCCAATATGACTGAATTTTCACCCAAAATGCAACAAGCTGGTGTCAGTGCGACCGGAAAATTTGGATACAAATTTTAAGATCCGAGTCTGAAGCCCTTCCCCAGGGTTGGAAAAATATTTTTTTAAATGAAAGTCTTTTCACAAAATATTGTTTTTTTTTTCAATCCTGATGCCCTCCCGAATTCGACAGGGTCTGGAGCGTGCGGCAGTGAATCAAAGCGTATTCGACCCGATATCAAACACAGTCCTTTGGAGCGTTGAGCTGCGCATCGCGATGGGTCGGGGACAAGGAATGCTGTCCATATTGTGCAGAAGGGTGGCCGAGACTGTGACGGTAAGTGGGCACAATGAGTGGCGTTCTTTGTTTGTTGATTATCGATGTAATGGAAAGGTGCTTGTTGTTTGCTTGCAGTGCCTGGCAGTTGTGCACATACGTCACGTTACAGTCTACCCTGTTTATAGTGACATAATCGGGCGGGACCCGGTATTTTTTTATAATTACAGGGAAAATCCATCATGTAGCGTGTCGATCGGGAGGTTAATGGCAGTTTGGTGACTAAAATAACATTCAAAAATGAACTATGCGGCGGAGGGTTTCACTGCAAACTGTCACCTTCAAAACAGCCCACTATATTTGTGAAAAAACTGCGTCTGGCATCAAACATGGTGTCTTCGTTCCGTGACTGTTTCGACAAGCCGATATTTCGGCTGTGAGCACATAAACGCGGAATGGCAGATTTCTGCATTACGCATTCCACGTTTATCTGCTGACCTTTGCGGAATGGTGCGTGCTTGGGTGACGATGACAACTTCCAGCGTGCTGACCTCAAAATGTTGCGTGTTAACGCAACCAGCAACTGAGAGGTTTGACCAAAAACATAAATTTACTTGCAGAGATGCAGAATTCCGCAAAGGTTAGCAGATAAACGCGGAATGCGGAATGCAGAAATCTGCCATTCCGCGTTTATCTGCTCACAGCCTTCCTGATCCAGTTTCCCTTCGGCAGGTTTATCATGGCCGACGAAATCGAAATTAGTGTCACAAAAATATCGCTATCCAAAAGTGAAGTGTCGTAAGGCGAGACCATCAAGTTCGAAGTACATCTTCTCTAGAGAAAAGCATTTCGCCTTGTTGATTCAGGTAGCAACATTGATCAAGCAGTTCCTGTCCAATCGTCAACATCGAACGATTGTGCACGAGCCATTTGATGAGACCGCCTTACGCACGAGAATGGCTGACCTGCAGGAGCGGGGCAAGACAGGGGGCTGGATAGTGATCAGACCAGTGCCGTTTTGTTCACATCAACGGTGAGGGGGAAGGAACACTGTGACCTAGAAAAAAATTTTTTCTGAACGCATTGCCTGATCCGTAAAGCGCACCTGTTTTGCCCTGCTGGCATTTGCGTCCCGCGCTCTACGGATTAGGGAAAATGTTGAAAAAAAATCTCCAATTCCAGCATGTGCAAGCAATGGGGGTTGATTTTAGTTTTTCGCATCGAGTCATCGACCTAAATCAATATGTGAAACGTCAGATTTCGACAATCTAAAATGAAAAGGCACGTTGTTTTGGCAACCATCCGCGAGAAAATGTTGCGTCCGTCAGACTTGTGTAGCCTTACGGCACACACAGAATTTTCATTCCTAATTGCCGGTAAATCACGAAAAAAGCTACTCATAGAAACAAAAATTCAATGTCGCTGATTTTATTTCGTAATGCGCTGAACGTTGCAGCTTCGAGCTTGTCAGCACGAGTGACAGCGTTTGTGCGAGTCTGCGTGATTCGATTGTGCTCGAATTCCCGTCCTACGTTGTCTGTCAACCTGACGATCAGGCAATGTTCCCCTTGATAACGCAGGAAGAGAAACAGTGCGCTCAACGGAAGGTAATGGTTGCTTACCGTTTGATCTTTTTTTTTGTTTCAATGCAGACCTCAAGCCAAGGCGTTTCAAAGAGATCGATGGTCAATACCCACCCACCCCATGCGTTTTCTATGTATGTCGTCCGCGGTGTGTGCGAATCATTTAATGGTACAGGTCAACTTATGCCACTCCGCACTTCACAGCAAGTGACAGAGAATATTTATTCGCAAAGTCACATGAAAAAATAACACTTTTATATACAAACTGGTACAGAAACATTATGACGATAATTGTTTGGGTGCAATCGGAAGCATATTAGGATTGCTATTCAAGCAACGTTATTGATCTACAAAGGTTTCTAGTCAGCGAAAAATAGCACAGATCAGAGAGTTAGTTAACAGGGTGGCTGTACAACAAAGAACAAGACCCGGAATAGATCCCTTGAAAGAATATATGATGACAGAAGAAATAATGCGGACAAAAAATTAATCAATCGTTGTGCATACAATCTAGGCAGGGGTGGTTGGACGAGATTTTTGACAAAATCAAGCCCACGCAAAATTGTTTGAAAGAAAATGACTGTGTGTGTTACGTTGGAACGCATGCAGCTTGTATGTTGGACGGATGGTAACTTATGGACGGTATGGGTCAATTGTACAGATTACTTTTGCTGCATCTGCGGATGGAGGTTTATTTTGTCAATTTTTGTTCGGCCCCTATTTTGTGCCAAAGCTGGCGCACAAATTTCGACCAGCGTACAAGTCGTACATCCAATGAACGAAATTTACGCAGGTCACAAATTGGTGTGTCATCACCACTCGTTATTCAATACGGCCAAAACCACAGTTAACTGATGATGTTTCACTCATCGTGACTGTTCACACGCGAGATGACGCAGTTGTGTGTGATGATGTGATGACCCAGTTGGCTGATGTTTCACCGTTGTTTCTTCATTCTTCGTTGTGCCTCGTCAATGACTGCCCTCAGTCCATTCGGGTCTAGTTCGTCCAGCAGATTCGTGATCGCGATTATGATGTTGGCCGAGTTCTGCAGAAACGCCAGAATTTGTTGCATTTGCTTGTCGGACAGACTTCGTACACTTTTCACTGCGCATTGAATGCAACGAAGAGGTCTACAATCGTGCTACGTGCACTATGTTCCGATCCGACTACTCCGTGTCGTTAATCAGGCCTCGCTCTTTCTTTCTTGAGGTTTTGGCTTCGATGCAAGCCAAGCTCAGCTAGTGGAAATCAGGATTTCGATAATGTGTCTCAGTGCGTGTCCCGGATACTGTATTAAGCTGGAGTTATACTTGTCCATTTTGGGCTTGTAGACAATGAGGACAAGTTTTTGGTATGATCATATTTTGTCGTACAGTTATAGCACAAATGTCGTCCAGCGTAAAAGTTGTTCATTTGGTGCAGGCGAACAACTTTTACGCTGGTCGAACTTAGTGCCCCAACTCGATGACACAATATGATTCAAACAAAAGTTGTCCTCATTGTCTACAAGCCCAAAATGGACAAGTATAAGGCTGCGATTAGTTAAATGCGGAATGGCAAATTTCTGCATTCCGCATTCCGCGTTTATCTGCTCATCTTTGCGGAATTTTGAATTTCTGCAGTAAATTTATGCTTGTGGTCAAACATCTCAGTTGCTGTTTGCGTTAACATGCAACATTTGAGGTCAGCACGCTGGAAGTTGTCATCGTCACCCAAGCACGCATCGTTCCGCAAAGGTGAGCAGATAAACGCGGAATGCGGAATGCAGAAATGTGCCATTCCGCATTTATCTGCTCACCAATTTCGCATTCGGCATTTATCTAATCGCAGCTCAACTGCACCTTTATTGCACAGTTCGGCAGTCGCAAAGGAACTGAGTGCCGATTCATACTTGTCCTTGCGTTGTCGAGGCAGGCGTGGACGCTTACAGCTGTCTGATGTTTCACCCAACCTGTACATAAGAGACTCACCCTCGACGGACTGATCGACCTGGATCGATTGTGTCGTTTCCTGGTCAGTTCCCGTTGTGTGACGAACGTTGAGGGCGCTTGTAGTGGCGCCACCGGTGAACCGCATTCGTCTTGACGAGCCGACACCACCGATGGTGGGTCCTCGAATCTGAGATTAAGAAGGTTGTTGTGGAGGATCATAATAATTGCGGCTCGCACACAATGCCCGAGAGGTGTCCGTGCCCGTTTTGACCTGCTCTCGTCCAAGTTGTGATCAATTTCACATTGTAAAATGACCCTCCTGGTTTGAAGAAACTACGGAATGAACCCTTCAGCGATTCATGACCGAAAAACATATCCAGCTTCTTCTTACCCGAACTCCGGCCACGATGTATTGATATCAACATGAGCAGCGCCTTCAACGTCGCTGTGGTAGCCACTGCCTCCTGAAAGACGGGGCATTTGGTTCGATCTGTCTTTTTTTCCGAAGGTTAGATTTCGTGTGATCTTCGGGACAAAAAAAAACAGACAGAGAACCCCAGTAGGGTTTATAGTAATGTCGTCGAATCATGGCGTCAAATCTTGTCATCAAATCACATGTATTGTTTCTCTCGCTTGTTTGGGGCTCATGTATTATTGGCTGATTTGAGGAAAAGATTTGACATCTATTAGCCCCCGAGTAGTACCTTGCTGCTGCTGCAGGCTGGGACTCATCGAAGTGGTTGGTGCGGCGAATGAGGGTCTCATCAGTGACATGGTCATCGTTTGAGGGATGCCCGACTGTTGTGGTTGGCTGGTCGCTGGCGGTTGGTAGTATGACGCTGACATCAGCTGAAATTGAGTTAGCTGGTCCACACATCCTGCTTGTTGAAATCGCTGCTGTCTGCCCTCAGTCCATTCGGGTCTAAGTTACCCAGCGGATTCGTAATCGCGATTGTGCTATTGGCCGAATTCTGGAGAAACGATTTTGGGAAACCGCGTCTGTCTTGTACGTGCTTGGCTATGACTCAGACCGCGGATAGGTTTCTAGTCGTATGCAGAACTGGTCAGAAATGAAGGTGAGCAGCACGCAAGAATGTACTTGCCAGAGGCATCTTTTGTTTTGGATGTATTTTCTGCCGGAGAAAATCCGACAAATGATATCCGAACGGACCTCATTGATGGCATTCTGATGATGGAGTATCTGTTGTTGTTGCTGCTGTTTGTACATGGACGCTGCCATCGGGTCGATTGCAATGGGCGGCGACTGTCTAAAATTGAATCAAGATTAGTCGATCTTCAACTTTCATGACCATGCAAGGTGCCAAACTGACTTCATTGCGCTGAAATTGGCCGGCAACGTGTTGTAGGCACCAGCATGAATTGGCAGCTGAGGTATCGGAATAGCCATAGGTTCACTTCCCGCTAATCGCGCCTCCTCAGGCAGGTCAGTGAAGCTTTGATGTCTGAAGTTGAGGCGACTCGTAACATTTACGCTCTCCTTGAAATAGAACATTTCTGGAACTGGTGAGCCAACAGCTTAGTCTGTAAACCTGTTCCCCGTCCCGTCCTCTTCGTATGGTTGTAAGCAACTAATATACGCGCCGGCCGCTCACTGCATTCTTGTATTTGGCGTGCAACTCACTTATGTTTTCATGTGTTACATACGTTGGAAAAGCGGAGAGTCTCCCTCCGGCCCATGCCCAGTGAAGGTGGAGTTATACTTATCCATTTTGGTCTTGTAGACAATTGGGACAAATTTTTGTTTGAATCATAATCTGTGATAGAGTTGGGGCACTAATTTTGACCAGCGTAAAATTTATTCCCTGCACCAAACGAACAACTTTTACGCTGGTCGGAGTTGGTGCCTTAACTCTATCACAAAATATGATGATAACCAAAATTTGTCCTCATTGTCCACAAGCCCAAAATGGACAAGTATAACTCCACACCTTGATTGTCATGTCGATGGCTGACAAGCATGTTCGTGACATGACAATGACTGACCCCGACCATACCTGTGCGAATGTCTGTGCGTTGTTGGCGGTGTGACGGTGCCATGCGGGGACGTCGACCGACGATCGTCGTTGTCGTTCTCCGATCCTCCGTCATCACTTGTGTCGAGCACTTTGCTGTGACGTCGATGATTGGATGCCGACGATTTGCGACGTAGCGCTGCCGCCTCGTGCAGCTCGTCTTTCGTCACCGCTGACGGCAGTTCAATTATTTTAATTATTTCTTGGTGTTGATCGAACCAATTGCACAGACGACTCAACAACTCAGTGTATCTGTGGGCATCCGTCGCGTAAACCTTTGCTTTTACTCTGCAGCAGCTCGGATATCTTGATAAAAATGCACCAAAGCAGAGTCGTCGTGATCTGGTGTTTGTCCATCGTTTGGTTTCTTGCAAGATTGATTAAGATCACAAACAGCAGGCCAGTGGGGTCAGAGCTGCACCACAAGAACGCGCTAGAGAAAGACAGACGACTTCTATCTGCTATTTATGGCTCTGAAGCTTTTACAATTTGTAACTAACGTCGATTGTCGAGCATTTTCAAGTGAGGCAGCACCGATATGACACGCAGTCTGTAGTTCTCGGTCTTGGCGACGACAGGGTTCTCGTCCAGCCACAGCGTGCGCAGTTTCTTCAGGGGTCTACAAATGGTCTTGCGTTTCTTTCGACAGATTCGATCAGAATTTTGATAGACCATTATGGTTCTTACAACCAGACGTGTTCGGGAGTAAATTTCCAGGGCGGCCAGTAGCACGCCCTGCTGCAACTTTTGACGTTTCCGGTTTATCATAACCCAAACGTTCATTGCATTCTGGTACGTACCTGAGGTATTCGATCTCAGCAATGTCTTCGATGTTGTTCTTTCGAACGTACAATTCCTCCAGTTCCAGACAGTGCATCAATGGCTCCAGATGTTGTACGTTGTTCACGCTGAAAAGGTTTGATGCCGATGCCCATGAATATTTGGTGAATTCGATGATTCCTTGCAATCGCATTTCATATACCTGAGCGCCAGTATTTTCAAATTCGGCATCCTGCTGCACAACGAAATGTCCTCCACATCGCAGCCCCTGAAAGCACATCAAACTCAATTTCTCTTTGAATTGTTGTGTTCTCGAAATGAGTGTGAGTGAAGCGATGCGACGGTGGGCCTGCCTTTATGGCGGTCCAAATCGTCCTTAACCAGGAACCACTCGAAACGTAACACACACCATAGATTTAATCTGACGACGGTTTCAACCGAGCTCTTTGTCCGATCAAACACGAGCGTTTCGCTCAACTTTGTCGTCTCGTGGAATCGCATTCCCATCGATTGATTTGTTGATTCAATTTGTCATACAGTTTGGCGTCACTCTGAAATATGTGTCGGAGATTCTGGCTACCTGTTTTGTTGACCCCTGCATATATGACTTTTGGGCGTGATACACTGTGCTAACTGCCTCAACGCACGCACGGAGGTTGAACTTGTGCTGCCCGGGCAGATAATAAAGTGTCGCATGAAAACACTTTCAGCGAAAGAAATAGCTTAATCGAGGTCTATTGATCGAAATATTGGTCCGCAACATCTAAGAAACGTGTCATTCTTAACCCACACTTATAGAGTCAATAACGGCCCTTCGGGACCACGAACAAGACCCATAAGACGAAGTAATTGGCCTCCACGACAACTTCTCGACCGGTACAATATCGGTCTCAAAATATGTCATTCATACTAAAGTTCAGGGCGTCATGAGACCCGGAGGAGGTCGGACGTTACTGTTTTTTGCTCGCGAAAACACCACCAACTTGGTCTCTCCAGCTGCCGCTTGTGCAATTGGGTTAGCTTTTGAAACTGAAAACCGAGCCCATAAATTTTGACCGTTGGCTGGTCGGAAAAGACACTTTTTGGGGTCACCCTATTACATGTGGCATAGTTGCAACTGTGTGACCCCAATATCGTTTGGGATGGTTCATGACCGGGCGGGTCGCCCGCCGCGGCTGCGTGGCGCGCGGTTGTTTTATGAACGAACAACGCGGCACAAATGAACGAACAGAAAGAGCGGCAGGCACATTTGGCCTCTTTTTCTGAGCTCTTTCTTTCTTCCTGCTGCCTGACACGCGCTCAGCAGAGCTGCAGCTGCATTTGTAGCCTTTATATGCGCATGAGCCGGTCAGTCAGCTCACAGACGGTGCACCTTTGCAGCCCGAGACTAGGGCTCACTGGTGGCGCTAACTAAAGTCGTGGCCACCACAATATATACATGCATTCACATGCCTACATATGTATGTGTGTGTGCGTGGTGCCACGGCTGCGTGTTCCGGCGTACGTACATACGGACGTGACGTGTATCTGTAACTGCTATCTCACATGGGCTGGCGCCGGAGCCTGACATTGTGAACCTCGCACATGTGAACCATACATGTATGCAGAAGGGATCAATTCAGTCGCCTGTATAGTCTCGTGTGTGCCATACATGGTTGATGCTTGGGTACCAATTATGTATCGGAGCATCTGACACCAAGGATCTCTACAATTGGCCAAGTATGCACACTGTCACTGCGTTTAACTGCTGGATATAACTACAGTGGCAAAATGCATGTTCACGCTTTAGGGCTCTGGCCAGACCGGATGGAACACGCGCTTGGTCCTTAAACCGCGAGCGCGTGTTCCTGTATGTTGGCTGACTAACCTCGTGTGTAGGCGTATAGTAATGTCGTCAAATCATGTCGCTCGTCGCATCTTGTCGTCAAACCACATGTATTATTTTCTCGCTCATTTGGCGCTCATGTATTATTACTTGTTTGGCGACTTTATTTGACGACAAAACTATTAGCCAGTGTGTGCTGCAAGCCGTGCTGTCATGCATACCAAAGTGTTACGCACATACACAAGCCAATATATTTGGTCGAATTATACGTACATAAAGTGCATTACATGCCCCCGCTCCCATGAATCAGCCTGGCCACATGGGTTTACTAATAAAAATGCACTTTGCAAAAGTTGACCGCATTACAAGTGCACCTCGGTCGTACTTGGCGAATGTTGGTTGAAAAAACTGAAGTGCATTAGCGCAGAAAAGTAATGGAGTTCCAGGCGCCAACGAGTTGGCTTGTTTTTGACCGACTGACTTCAGAAGATAATGGTGGAAGGAAACATGTATGCATATGCGAAACCGGTTTGGAAGGATAAACAAAAGCGAACGGACCCAGGCAGCTTATACTTGCAAGACGACATGGGCACAAGTCTGTGTATGTGTGTTTGTGTTGCTGGTTAAGCATTCTGGCACCGCCGGCCTAATGGCACAATCCTTGAGAGCAGACAAGGCTGGGTAGCGAAGGATATACGTACATACAAGCATGCGAAAACCTCATCATGTGTGATGTTTTGTCCAACGTGTTCCAGTAATTGTGAACTTTGGATGCTGGGTACCAGACAGGTGTCTGTGATCTGGCGTTGTGGTCTATATTTATTCGGTTCCGAAGTCGACCTTGAGCCTCCCTGAAAGGTTTAGCCCTACTTAATTGCAAGGCTAGGAAATCCTCAAGCGCACCAAAGCCTAAATCGACACCGTGTAACTACATGTAGACACACTCATTACATTCCTGTACCCAAAATCAAATGAGCGCCCAAATGCCGCCAGTAACATGTCAGCGTTCTGTGTGTTTGTGTTTGTCCGTAAGTTAATTACATGACGGAACAACGCACCAAAGGGATCTGAACGTGGATTCTGTTGTTGGGTACCATGATCTGTGCGCAGAATTTTGCAGATAACTGGGACCATGGCCATGATGATACAGAATTGCAGCTGAAGCGCAACCCACATGCATGAATGGCATTAAAATTTTTGATTGGATCTCTAGTTGAGAAAGACTAAAACCCGCAAAGATACATAGCGCGCGCTGATAGCGTGAATGCTTTGGTGAGAACATTTCAATCTAATGCGGGTTGCGAATGATAGATTACTGATTGTATCAGTTCTGGGTGACGCTCACCGTAGGATGCTCAAACAACCTCACAAGCAGGAATTGCATGAATAAACCCTCATCAGAGTTAGACCTGTTATTTCAATATTCGGTTCGATTAAAACACTAAGATTGACCAAAAAATTAAACCTCAGCCAGCGTATAGGGCATAAGTTGGATCGTGGCGTGGATTTTGGCATTGTGATTGTCTCAATCAAGAGTATTACCATTCGACATCTGGTGTCGAAAATGCGAACATGAGCATCAACCGTCCGTAGCTCTATTACATTTACTCTTGATGTTGCGGAAGCAAACTGACACAACTGACTAGTACATGGAAGATTACACAATATATGTAAGCTGGGTTAGCAGTGTGCACACACATTCCACTGTGACATGCAACACAAGTTAAAATATCACATGACTGCCAGTTTGTTCCGAAGTTACAGTTAGTGGATCTCATCCACTACATCTGGTGCATTCTCACTGACGATGCTGGGGTGCACCGCCATTAGTCTGGGGTCGGAACGAACAGCCAAACACTTTACACAGCTGTGGAGGGGGTTAATAAGGTCACACATTTAGACCATGGGCTAAATCACGAAATATCCTACACACCAAAAGTCGCGTGAGCAACGCAAGCCGGCCAGCAAGTGTTGTAACTATTTTTTTTATTTCCGCAATTGTCCCACCCGGTCTTGTAACTATGTTTTCATCACTAATTTACCTGCCTGGTTTTATGCGTCGTTGAAGGCAATAAAACAAACAAAAACAAAAAAACAAACCAAGGCAACCCCGGACCGATCGAGGTGGGTTTGATTTCGCCCCATGTACAATTAAATTCTTTACAATTTCTCTTCGCAGGCCCAATCATTCCACCAACACCAAGCCTCACAACAACAACCCTTCTCGCCGGGTCACCGCGGTCGTGGTTGTGCCAGGGGTCGGGGCACGTTCGATAGGGGTCATCGTCAGGCACGGGGTGCACGTGGGCCTAGACTCCATCAAAGGGGCTGGGCTGCAAAGGTATGTAGTATATGTGTGCATCGGCTGGGCTTGTTTTTGGTAGTTTTTGATCAATTCTGTGTCAGATATTTGAATTGGCTCCCATGCCTTACATTGAAACACCACTTGATATACAAATACAGCGGTATCAAGGTTGATAATCGCAGGTTGAATAACATAACTTTTCTGAGTAAATCATGTCTTGAACATCACTGATATTGGTTGCACAATGACTTTATAAGAAAATTCCAAAAAAACGCCCGCCCCAAAAAAAACCCCCCAAAAAAAAAAGATAAACCGATCACTAAGATTTATACCGCTTATGAAGTCTGAAAATCAAGGATTTCAGCACGCCCCATACGCACCAAACCATCCTCAACAACATCCATCAGCCGTTACCATTTTGCCATCCACACACCCACCCACCGACCATCGCAACATCACACCAACTAGTGCAGTGCGCAAACAAAACACTGATGCAGCCGGGTCCACCACCGGGTCGGAACTAAACCTGGCTGCACTGCCAAAACTACAACGAGCACTGCCTGTGCCTGCTGCAGCACAACGCGGGCGGGGTGGTGGTGCGCCCAGACCTCATCGGTCGAGGGGTGCCAGGGGGTCTCATCGGGGTAATCCTGGTGCACACGGAGCTCGTCAGCATCAAACATCCCAGGGTCCTTCTGTGGTGCCTGTTGTTGAGAAGCCCGAGCCTCCGGTTGCTGCCGTTCCACCGAAAAAGTCGAAACCGACGAAAAATTATTTCGCAATGTTTGGAGATGACTTTTCGGACTCGGAATTACCGTCGGATTAAAAATGTTCTGTTTAGTTCACTTTCGGAACTTTATTATGTTCCCATATTATGTTTCGTTGTTGATATTTCTCACCGTGGGCTGTTGTGCTGCCTTTCATGCTAACTTTGTATTGATATCTGTGTGCAGTTGCCACATTTTTGTTTATTCCCCGTTTCTGTATGCGCATACTGATGTGTTGTATTTGTACACGAAGAATTATCGTATTACATGGGCACAAAATAAACGATCGAGCTTATATGTTGGAGTTTTCCTATGTGCGTGGAAATAACTATACATAAGCTACATATACATATGATACATAAAATGCGTAGTTTGTTGAGGATTTAAAATGAGCTGTTCCGGCATTTTTCTTATTTAATCTTGGCGGACTATATCAGTAAATTCGACGACAATAATCATGTTCCACATTCTTTGTGTCGTGTTCTGGATCATTGACCTCGCGTCAGGTGAGCCCAAAGCCGCGGTTAATCAAACTTTGGTGATTATCGGACCTTGCCTTGGTAAACAAGTGATATAGTCTTTCATTTTATTCTCGTCCAAACAAAGTATATACAGCAAATGTTTCATCGCAACAGCAGCCATCAAGTACATAACACGCATGTTTCGAGCCACGTTGTCGACCTGTTTGTTATCATCCACGACGATGACTGCTGTTTTCAAGGCGGTGAAACATTTTCTGTATACCGCCTCTGGGCTGTTATAAAACGGAAAGACTATAGTTTTTGTGGTGCTTTGGATGGTCACCGAATGGATGGCCTGCCCCGACCGAAATATTGCTAGATTTCTTCATTTCATGGCGGGGTATTGAACCCGAGAACAAATGCATAACCGATTGAGCTACGCAGGTCAGAGCACGATTAGCCCAGCGCTAGCGTATCAGGAAGACGAATTGAAGTTGGAGAAATGCTTGGAGGAGGAAAGAACGGTTATATTTATTCTGTCGCACTATTCTTGCTTGCATTGGTCTGACCTCAAATGTTGCCTAACGCAAACAGCAACTGAGATGTTTGACCAAAAGCACAAATTTACTTGTAGAAATTCAAAATTCCGCAAAGGTGAGATTCATTATTTTCGATTCGATTCAGCTGAAAGGTCATGTAACGCGAGCGATTCCGCCTGGGTCACCCACCTACGTCTATTTGAACACGACAATTGAGCATTTTCATGTGGTCAGTTTGCATGTAAAGGCAAACTACACCAACACGTGCCCCATTTCGAAGGTGGCGTGCATTCAAAACGAATAGAAAGAGAAAATCATCATGCTCCACTTTGTATTCTTCAACGTGTAACATTTGCCAAATCAGCCAGCCGCCACGTATGAATGTTTCACTGTTCTGCCAGCTGCGAAATCGGGCCCGTGTTGGCGTAGTTTGCCTATATATGTAGGTATATTGTGTAAATCTTGCTTCTTTCCATCGAAAATTTGAGCACAAGGCCAGAATAACGTGAAGGATGCATTGCGTTGCAATGGAATGTGAAGTTTTATGTATGTATGTGCTCGGAACGTGGGCTGTCAATTTTCCCTGACATTTAACACGAGGCAACTACTATGTAGATGATCGTCTTGTCTTGTTATACTTGTTGCACTTGATTAGAGACTTAATCAACAAGATCTAAACAGCAAGTTGTAATGAAGGGTTATTATAACACACTTGGACAGCAATGACGCAAGAGACACAGTACAGTGTTCGCACGAATCTAAATATGTGCACATACATTGAACGCGGAACGCCAGAATCTAATTTAATTTCTGCAATTTATTGCTCTAAAATATATATTTCAGAATGAGCTGGAGCAAACCCTGTCCTTTTCTGGCCACATGCGCCAACACTGGGTTGATGTTTCACTGCAATGCACCAAACAGGACGTGTTGGCATCGACCGAACGCAAAGCGAATGTCTACTATTGGTTCGCGTGGTCTCCGAACTTGATTCTTTGGAATAGGTTGGTTTGATCGAGTTTTAAAAATTACAAAAACAGCACAGCCACAAAGAACTCGCGGCAAAAGTATCAAAACGCGCACAGTCCCGCACTTTCAGTTGGTTGTTCTGCGCGTTGAAGTGGTCGATTTACATTGGTTGCATGATTACGGTTACATATTGCGAGAAACAATGATGAACTTATAAATTATTATTGTTTATTAGATGACACAGTCAATAAATTAAAATTAGAATAACTTGGGAGCGGAATCAGGTATGCCGATATGCTTTGCAGAAAATATTTGATAATATTTGCCAGCTTTGTATTGCATTGAAAACTGCACACCAGGGAATGTTTGAGAAAATATGGCTCAGCTGCTAATGTGCAAAAAATGATATATGACACTAAAACAGCACTCATATAAAAGTGTGACGCAATGTTTGGTGTTGAAAATCTGCTGGTCCTATTTTCCGGAAGTCCAACTTCATTTACGAAAGAGTGCAACTGTTGTAATTTTCAAAACGAATACCCAATACCCAATGCGACAGCCTCCCGTGAAATTATTGAACAAGCAGGGTGAGAAATCGTTATTTTGTTTCTCAAATGTGCCAAAGTTGCGAATACTATTTCAGTGGCGAGGAAGATGTTCAAATTCTGCCCGTCCACTCACAATACATCAATATGGACATTGAGGTGTGCTTGTGGCTCTGATAGTGACGTTTTTTCTGGCTTTGTGCCAGTTTGTGAATGTTTTATAGCATTGGCCGATTAGCCCCCAAATTGGAATTCTTCGAAGTAAGCACACTGGTAAAAACATTGGTGGATCGGTTCTGAAGAGGGATAAAAATCTTTGGAAAATCATGCGTATCGATTGGCGGGTTCGAACCCCGCCGTGATCTCGAAATCTACAGTTGCAGTGTACCGATTAGCTCTTGCGGTTTTTGTAAATTTTCTAAAGTTGCACATTTCGTAAATTTTTTCTTGGTTTTGGACAGGTCTTCCCGGCTGGCAGCCTACATACAAGTGTAAGCCAGAAACAAAGCCTGAGCCTCGGGCTGCCACAACACAAACAGTCTTCGCGAATGATTTTCCAAAGATTTTTATCTCCTGATATCGGCCGTGTGTTGCCTCTGTCATGTGATGTTTACAACGATGCGGTATCGGCGGACGGGCAATTGAGCAAAGCACATTTGAGCAAGACCACTTGAGCAAGTGAAAAGGAGCAGGGGTTATAAGAGCAGAACCTAAAAACTAATAGGCCTGAGCCAAAGCCTAAGCTCAAGCACAAAACTAAGCCTAAGTGTAAGCGTAAGCCTAAGCCTAAGCTTGATACCAAGATCAGCCTAAGCTTAAGCCAATGGAACAAAATAAGAGCTCGTTTTTTTGGCTCTGCTCTTTTCACTTGCTCAAAGTGGTCTTGCTCAAATGTGCTTTGCTCAATTGCCCGGCCACCGCGGTATCCAGTGTGTTTCACAAAAGCCCGCACTCTCTTTATAGTGACACGCTTTGATGTTGCATTTTCTGTCGATCGCGCAATGTTGATAATAGTCGCCATACAGTGTGGACTTGACGGCGGGTCGGGGGGCCAAGTTACCCGTTGCATAGTATGCAGCATGATACTAGATCCACAATAGAGAGAATGGTAGACAATATCGCAAAATGCAAAAATGTGTCACGTGAGCAAAAGACCGTACAACACATTACCGACATCACCAAATTTTGATGTCTCCTTGAGAGCTCGTCCGATCCGAATTGCAGGTGCTCGCCAACTCTTCCGTCCTTGTTCGTCAAAGTCCACGTGTGAGCGCGACCGTAACCTGCAACTTCGATTACAGTCAATACCCTAATGATGTGCAGGTTTGTGGGCGAAAATGTCCAGTCCGCCAACTGGCTTGTTTGGGATACCACGTACAGTATATGTGGTAGTGGTCCGTTGACACACAGGGGGTTTGGGCCAGGGCTGGGCAAAAAAAACGGCGGCGTTTTTTCTTAAAAAACGACGTTTTTTAAAAAAAACGCCTGGGTCGTTTTTCGTTTTTTTAAATCCTGAATTTCCTTGATTTTCCCTGATTTTTCAGGGAAAGTACCCTGATTATCAAGGAAAATCAATTCTTTGTCCCATTTTTTCAAAAAATTTTCGACCAATTTTTACTTTGTCGAGATACGTCGATATACGGCGTTTGACTTTCAATGATGACCCCGGCCAAAGTTGGTCCCATGATGCGGGTCTGATATTTGATCTTAACAACTCGCTAGAAAAGGGTTGAAACCCGTTTATTTTGCCTCAGAACACATAGAATTACTTCATTTAACCACGTTTTCTACCCAACATGAGCGTTTTTAATTTTTTTTGAGGGCATATTTTGGTCATCTTGGCGTTTAAAAAAACGATTTTTACCCAACCCTGGTTTGGGCTTTATGCGCAAAGCGTTATGCGTGCCACAAGCACACCCAATGGTCCGTTGACAAGCCCGTGGAGTCAGTGTGCGTTACGCTGAGAGTGGCTATGTGTGTGTTACGCTGCGTGCGCTGCACGTTATGGAGTCAATGAGCACACTTTGTTCGTGCAGTCATTTGGTGCTGCACAGGTATGTGGGATACTTCAAGCCCGCCTATCAGACGGACGCGTAGTTCAACTGGTTAGAACAGCCGGATCTGGTAGACGCAGGTTCAAAGCCTGCCGCGTCCAAAATGTTTGGTGCGGCTTGGAGGATCACGTATAAATAATGCAATGATTTCCCATAAATAAGCCCAGGTATAGGGGCTAACGTCCTAGTGGCCACTGTCGGTATTGCATGATTAAAAATCAATTATCATGTCACGAAAAAGAAGATTAGCCTGATTGTATATGTTGTAACATCGGGAGACACAAAGCAATAATTGCCCGAAAGAAGCTTCAAAGATCACATATAAGTTGAGTTTTGCACATATCGAATTTCGACAACCTTTGTGCGTTTGCCCATGGCGGACTGACGCTGGATCGGGTGCACCGCCCGTCTGCTAAAGCAGGTCGAGGGGGCAACCAAAAGCGCACTGCTGCACAACTCAAATGTGTCAGATCAAGCACAACTTCTATCCCTGCGCAGAACTGCACCGCCTCCTTCTACACCAAGCACTCGATGTCCGACCTGGAGATTGTGATCGACCCACGACGTCCAATATTCCTGCGGCACATGCAGTCTATATTGGACAAAGCTGTGCCCTGGGGCAAGGCGAATACGGTGGGAAATTGGTGGGTCACTGCAAATCTCATGAATTCTGGCCAGGGGCGTATGTAGCTAAGGTCTGAATTTAGGGGGCACCTGGACGAACACTTCTGACAGACGTGACGTAGATTTAGTTGTACGCGTTGAACCACAGCCGTGCAAATAATTGTGTACGATGCGTATGTACACAACACACTAATCGACAGTTTTCCAGGTATCTGGAAACTTGCAAACACGAGCTGCTCTATTGGTACCAAGGCCAAATATTGAAGATTCCGCCACAGGTACTTGTATACCACATTGGCCCAAATTCTAGAAAGCGCAACCGCCACCGGAGGTGGTTGCGCCCCCAAACACGATGATGACAACTTCCAGCTGGCTGACTTTCAATTCGTTATTGCGTTCTTATGCGAACAGCAGCGTCGTGTTCGACACGCACGCACGTTTTTGGCGTAAAAGGGAATTTGCGCACCGGGGCCGAGAGCGTAAGATGCATCAAATATGTTGCGCAATCGCCCTTGGTGGCGGTGGGGCGCTTTCGAGAAGTTGGGCGAAAGTCGATGACGTGCGCAAAGCCAAAGCTGTGTGTTAGTTAAGACCAAGGTGTTTGATTTCAGGATGGAGCTCAACGAGCGAACACCTACGCTTTGTACCATCTCAATTTTATACTCAGGTAAAAAAACATGTGACCCATATGTCAATCTTCAGCGTCATTATCGCAAACCATTAAAAAATTCAAACAATCCGATTTTCATGCGTTTCGCGCCTTACCACAATCGTCTGGTGGTCTTGCCAACGTTGGGCTGCATCTTGCTCACCTTGTCTGCGTTCGCAGTGCCAAATTATACACATGTGAGTTAGAGTGGCTTTGGCTTTCGGGCACCGCTTTTGATGACGGTTGCTTGTGTCCAAGGCATTAGGTAGGTAATTGGCGAGAAGCTTAGAAGTGCCTTTTGGATTTGCGTCAATAAATTGTAAATTACAAGTTGACGGTAAACAACTCATACGCTGGTCGAAATTCAGTACATCGCGAAATGCTTGGGTCAAGCGCGTTCTGCGATTCCAGCGGGGCGCAGTTACAATCAGAATCACAATCCGCGATGATCGCAGTTTACTCGTGCCCAATAATTTTGACCAGCGTAAAACAATAATCTTCCTAGATATATCCAGTGAGGCTGAAAGTTAATGTTACCAGTTATAAGTGGGGAAACATCCTCGAAATACATACATCGCTAAATTACCTATCTGCCCACTTCGTGTCACAGGCCATCTACATGCTCATGACGAATATTCTGCTGCAAGTAATCCTGGCTCGAGATTTGCTGCTGTTGATCCCGCCCAGCACCAGCGCATTGCCCGGCATTGGTCGGTTGTTTGCAAGGTCTACTTTCTCTTTTTTTTAAAAATTCGCTGCACGTTTTCATGGACGAGTCGATGTACCAAGTCACATTGTGCATCGTGCTCAATCGCGGCCATCGTGCCAAGGAGTTCGTATATTGAGCAGCTGTGAAAAAACAGAAGCGAAACACTGCAGGGCTTTATCTTGGACTTAGGATTGGACTTAGGTTTATACTTATTATCAGGCTACACATTCTACAACAATTGTTTACACACATAGTAGCAGCCAAAGGTTGCCGCAAAATCCAATCGGTTTTGCTCCATTCACCGTTTGTTCTGTCGGTGTCACAACTGAAACTAACACTCGCGCGAACTTTAACAGTCGAACCAAACTGGCTGATGTTTCAGTAAAACTAATCGGCTTCAATCTATGTGCCACTCTATCAGTCATGCTGTGGTTGTGCGTGCTACAGTGCTTTGCGGCTAAACGTGGCCCGGCACCGTTTTGGTTCGGTTACGTGCTGAGCGCGCAACGTCTCGTCATGCAGGTGAACAATATGTATATGGAATTATTTTTGATACATAATGTTGGACTTTAGCTTACGTCGCGTTTTTCTGCCATTGAGTGATTTGATCGGTTTGATATTAAATAGCAGGCTAAATTCTGTCTACTAATTTCAGAAATTCTGCAAAGCTGCACAACCCAAGAGTGCCGCAACTGAGGGCTCGACGACTGCAGGAATAGAAGAACCGGAAGTCCAGAATGTAGAAAACTTGGCTGAAATCGAGCAATTCTCCACCAAAACTCAGATCGATTGTTCTGAATCCAACGTTTGGACTGAATTTACGCAATTTCTCAATCGTGCTCTGTGTGCTCTGCTGAGTGTCACCTGCGCTGCGCTCTATTTTGCGTGGATTTGCTTGTAACATTGTTGTTTTCCGCCACACTCGTTATTGTGATTATTTTGTCTTTTATAACTTCTCAACGAATTTAGGGATATCAAGATTAGCGGGAAATCAGGGAAACCTAGAGAAAAATTTTTATAATTACACGACTCGCACCGATTTCCATGAAACTTTGCCAGAAAACACTCACAGGCAAAATATCATTTCCCATGCCAGCTGCCTGTCTGAGCCTGGACGGCCGAAATTTGAAAGAGGGGAACCTATACATCCACTCACTGAATTCAAAATTCGTTTAATTTTGAAGTAAAAAATTCAATCGCGAAAATATCAATCTCAATCCCGATACTTTTCAATCAATCCCGATCCCAATCATGATCCCGGAAGGTCAAACCAATTCGATCCCTAATTGCAAATGATGGTCCGCTGTCAACTTGCTTGCAGCCTATTCCAGAACACAATCTACGCGCCCTCGAGTTGAATATAAAGAAACGAGCCATCCCCCGTCATTCCGTGTTTCAATCGCTCACTTTTTGAGTGTGAGTTTGATAACACACATGTACAGTACATGATGCACACACATAAGTGAATAATATTCAGCTGCTGGTACACGTTCTTTGAGGGCCCCAACGCGATTGGGTTAGCGGCTTAAATAATCTCGCTATCCCTAGAAGCGTTGAGGCGTCACAGAAGAACATTTTCGATAACGCTGGACGGAATAATTGGTTGATGCGCTGGGTGATCATTGTGGGCACATACCCCTCTGCACGCCAGGCCTGTTCCAATCTTGCAGCCCGGAAGGCACAATCAAGAATGGATGCATACTGGTCATGCATCGGAGTATCTCATTCTTGCAGCCCAGAAGGCACAACCAAGACTGAGAAAGTGCTGAATGATATTTGTGCTCAGCAAACCCGCTCATGATATAGAACACTGACCTAACAGTGATTGGCTGTTGGTTCAGCCTATAATCCCCTCCCCTGTGGCGCGAAACAATCCCACAGTGTCAAACAGCAGGCGTAATTCTCGTGCCATTTGTATCCCACGTGCTAAAACTCATATTCTCGCTACCAGTGCTATTGTTATCATGTCCCATCTTTACAATGCTTTACCTGATTTTGCTGTTTTCCTGCGAATGGGCACATTCAAAGGAGTCATTCGTTCGCAAAGCTTGATTGTTGAATTGTTGTACAAATTGCGATTGCTGCCAGTGAAATTTATTCCGTCCGTGTGTGAAATGTAATTGACCGATCATGCTGTGTTTCTGTGTTTTCTGTGTTTTTTGCTCCTTATCATCATCCACATCTCTCGATCCGTAACTATCCACTGGCCCACTAAACACTTGTAATTATTTATGGTTTCGTCGTTACTGTCCAGCTTATGCGTGTTGTTGACGTTACCATGTTGCTTCTGATGCAATAAAAAACTTGAACTTGAACTTGAACTTGTAATCCGGCTCAACCTGGGCACGCCTGTAGGACAGGTACTTTGGGGCCCAAATTTGACACTGTGACACTGTTTCGCGCCACAGGGGAGGGGATTATAAGCTGAACCAACAGCCAATCAGTGTTGGGTCAGTGTTCTGTATCAATGAGCGGGTTTGCTGAGCACAAACATATCATTCAGCACTATCTCAGTCTTGATTGTGCCTTCCGGGCTGCAAGATTGGAACAGCCCTGGCGTGTAGAGGTGTATGTGCACACAATGATCACCCAGCGCATCAACCAATTATTTCGTCCAGCATCATCGAAAATGTTCTTCTGTGACGCCTCAACGCTTCTGGGGATAGCGAAATTATCTTAAGTCGCTAACCCAATCGCGTTGGTGCCCTCAAACAACGTATACCAGCAGCTGAATAATATTAGCCAGCGCATCAACGAACTTATTCCGCCAAGCATCCCCGGCAATGTTCTTTTATGACATCAAAACGAATTTAGGGAGGGATGGTGATATTAGCGGGAAACCAGTCACATCTTCAACACTGTAAAGAAAAGCATTGCTAAGGAAAATTGATGTGTAGCATGCACAGAATTTGTTGTATGTAGTTGTGTCGTTTGAATATTTTTTAGGCCGTTTGTGTGCAAATGTACACGTACAATAGAATGCGCATTATTGAAAAACAACACACACACACCTACCTGTGCGCTACCCCAGCTTCACAAAAGGTTCAATAAGCCACAATAGCAGCCCGCGGGTGGTATAGTCCAGCCACGTGCTCATGAGACGACTCTTTTTAAACGTTGCTGGCCAGATTCAAAAATGCGCCGGTTACGCGTGTTTTCGCAAACAAAAGAAAGAGATTGGGCCGAGAGACATGATGACAAGTTCCAGCTGGCTGACCTCAATTTGTTGCGTGCTTACGCGAACAGCAACGTTGTTCAACACACAAATGTTTGGCGAGTCAAAAGGGAATTTACGTTTTAAGGAAGTTACAAAAGGGAAGTTACAAAAGGCACCGAACTGGAGAGCGTGTTTTTAAAAAAAATACATGCGTTTCTCTTTCTTTCGTTTCCGAAATACGTGGAACCGGAGCATTATTGGATCCGTTCAAGTCAACTTCAAAATAAGTCGTCTCATGAGTTCGTGGCTGGACTATACACCAGACACATCAAGCACTCCTGCTTGTTGTGACGTCAAACCATCTATGTGGGTCTTGTGTGTCATGTGCAGAATGTGATATGCTGAAACTATTATTTAGTACGGGACCTGTAACCATCAGTCAAGTTCTGTTTGTGCAATCTACGAGTGACATCTCCATTCAGCACAATGGTTACTATTGCAAACAATGCGCTAATGCGCAAACCGCACCAACACGAGCCCGATTTCGAAGCTGCAGTGTATTCAAACCGAATAGAAAGAGAAAAAAACCTCGTGGATTCTTTGTATTCTTCAACGTGCAACATTTCCCAAATCAGCAGCCACGTCAGAATGTTTCACTATTCTGCCAGCTGCGAAATCGAGCTCATGATGATGTAGTTTGCCTCTACATAAGCTACATACTTGGCGTATTAATGTCCACGGCGGTTTGCTGTCAAAGCACACGTTATGACACGGTGAAACGAACACGTTCATGGAGACCCTCTGACTTGATTAGGATCCGGCTATGATCCTGTTCCGGTTCCATGTTCATACCTACACACGCAATTTTCTGACACAGAACCGGAACCTTCATTGTGCGGATTGTTGGTGTATCGTTCTTTGCAAGCACGGCTAATCGAATAACAGCCCTCAGTTTGGTCAACCGCCCATGGATTAGAAATGTAATTAGTGACGTTTTCGTACATATTGGTTGTCGGCTGCAGATATTGTTTGGGCTAACACTAATGTTGTCAACGCAGCTGCCTGCGTTCCGAGGGGGCGCAGCAGAACGTCGCGCTATCCAAATGCGTTATACGGTAGGCTCGCCCAGATATCTGGAACATTTTAGGTTGTATACAGCATGTAAATTTCGTTGCCTCATGCATTTTTACAGACGCAGGAAAACTCCCGTTCGAAGTCGAGGCAGGCAACAAGCTCAATACACAGTCACCAAGCCACGCAGCTCGCTGCGTTTCAAATGTTTCAGTCACACAAGCTGCATGGCTGTGTGTTGAGCTTGTTGCCTGACTCGTCTTCGAACGGGAGTTTCCTTGTGTCTGTAGAAATGCATGAGGCAACGAAATTTGGAGCTTACGATTACGACCAGCATCAATGGACACGGGCGGTTCCAAAGAGAAAGTGTTTCGCATATGTTCGGGTTTCGGAAAGTTGCATTGAAAAATGGAAAGAACTAAAACGCGAACATGCGAAACCATCGTTTTCTGGAACGATCTCCGCTTTATGCTTTAAGGTGCATGTTGTACAAAAACGAACTGAAATGTTTCGCTTGTTCGGGTTTCCGGGTCTATCTGGGTGAGCCATATACAGTATACTCAAGCCACGCCAACACGAGCCCGATTTCGCAGCTAGCAGATTGGTGAAACATTCTGACGTGGCTGCTGATTTGGGAAATGTCACACGTTAAAGAATACAAAGTGGAGCATGATGATTTCCTCTTTCTATTCGTTTTGAATCCACACCACCTTCAAAATCGGGCTCGTGTTGGTGTAGTTTGCCTTTAGGGCGGACTTAGGTTGAACACGGAAACCGGAACACGGAAATATTTCCGTGTTCCGTGTTCCGTGAATATTTTTGAGATTCACGGAACACGGAAATATTTCCGTGCCGCGGAACACGGAAATGCTTCAGGCACGCAAACGGTGCTTTTGCGGTGGTGATGCCAAAAACCAGCGTGCTGACGTCAAAAGCCCGAGTGTTGACGCAAACAGCAACTACTGACACGGAAATATTTCCGTGTTCCGTGAATATAAAAAAATCACGGAACACGGAAACCGGAAATATTTCCGTGACACGGAAATATTTCCGTGCACGGAAATCCATGAAACTGGCTTGTATGTAAGTTATTTCCGTGTTCCGGTTTCCGTGTTCAACCTAAGTCCGCCCTTAGGCAGCAACCCAGCATTCAATTTTCTTCGCTAAAGGGGACGTTGCAGCCGTAAATCGCGTTGCGCTGTTTGCTCGAGTCAGAATCAGTTGTGTTGACGACAATAGAATTAGCCGTTGTTCCTTTTTCAGAGCAGGCGACAAGCCCTGCTGGATCTATTTGTGTTCATAACCACAATGTACTATAACTCAGAATTTCATATTTTTTCAAACGATCACAAGCACACGGAATAAATGCGGCTAAATATACTGCGGTACATGGTCATGGTCACAACTTCGATGTGTGTTTTCTTCTGCGTTTTCTTCAATCACCTGCTATTGATGTGCGAGCAGCCAATCAACGTGACAGATTCAAGTTTGGCGCCAAGTCAATATTCGAATTTAACAAATTTTGAAGTTCCCGCCAAAATGACAGCGCGCAAATACGACACGGAACTTTTCAACTTGACCATGGCTTGGAATCGAACTTTGACTTTCAGGATACTTTTGCATCCTATACCGGCACTTCTGTGCCCTAATGGAACGGTGGTTAGCGCGACGGAATTGAATATTTTTTGAGGGAAAAAACATCGAAATTTGGTTTTTAGCTTTATGCACTACCGCAAACGGGTGGCGGGCCTCTGGACGCAGAATAGTAGCAAGTGATTTCGAGTTCTCTTCATTGAAGTTCATTGTTGAATTGAATTCATTATTGAATCTTACTGCGTTTTGCACGTCTGAAATAAAGACACTCGAATGTAAAAGTTCGAAAATGGTCGAAAATACTAGACAGGAGCATAAATCCCGGCTGGTTCTGTCGGTGGTAGGTTAATTGCCCTTGCCTGTATATGTACTGTATGTATCTTTCGAAACCATACTTGTACTACTGTTATATTATTCTGCGACTTTTCAGGCCCGGCAATTCGGGTCCGAAATTTTCAGGCCCAGTTTTTCAGGCACGGCCGATTCAGGCCCGGAAATTTGACCCATTTATGGCTTAGGCTCCAGCCGGGCCTGCATAGCCGTTCCTGCACCTGTGCCCCGGGACTGAACCGTCGCACAATAGCTATCATGCGTCAAGAAATGTTCGCATCTCTGTCCACCTGCTTTGCACACCGGATTGAAGCTGTTTCAAGCAAGTATCGCTTTGTTGCAGGTCATAATTCTGGTGCAATCAACGCTCAGCGAATACTCAATTCGTCAAACGATTCGATCAACGTGGGCGAGTGGGGACGAATTGCACAGATACAACGCGACTGTGCTGTTTGTGATATCCAGCGCGCAAAAGCAAACAAAAAAAAAAAAAAAAAAAAAACGTTTAGGACAGCTAACGGTGAATGTTTAGTTTTGAACAAAAAAAATATATTCAAATTTCGATGTAAATTGGGAGATACAGTAATCCTCGTCGCGTTTTATTTCCAAAGAAGTTGTGCACGTACATACAAGATTTAACAAAACCTATTTGCTTTAAGATTCGAACATTATTTCAAATTTACGGAAAGAAAGCGACCAGTTCAACGACATTCTATTGACGGATTTGATTGAGCACTACAGGAATGTGTATCAGAAATGGGTCGCTGGTTAGTGGATGGAACGGGGGCAACACAGTAGAAGGGCATTGTTCATATGCACTATTTCTCGACCTCTGCTTTCACATATGTAGTGTATGTGCAGCTAAGCTTTCGAGGGGTTCGACGGTATCGGGAAAAAAATGGCCAAGCGCCACGTTCGCCGACGTACATATTGACCAAAAATCAGACCCAAAAACGGTCTGTTGATCAAGCTGTGAGCGATTGAAAAAATGACTACAAGTGTGCCAAACAACTGCGTCGAAAATTGAGAGAATCAAACTTCAAACGCGCTTTTCGCCAGAAACAAATCTGGCGCTTAGTCACTTGTTTTCACGATATCCTCGGTTTGTTCAGAATGTTGACACTGAATTTCGATATGCTGGATCCCGGACGCGTACATACATAACTGTGGTAAAGGCTCCACCAGATACGTAGACCCAAACCCGAAACCCGAAACATAATTTTTTTCTATGTCCATGTTTCGGGTTTTAAAAAAAACCCGAAACCCGAAACACAAAGCATGATAATCGAAAATGTTTCGGTCTTGTCATTTGCAGCTGATGTGAACAATGTATACAGCCAGTCGAAACATCTTCGATTATCACGCTTCGTGTTTCGGGTTTCGGGTTTTTTTAAAACCCGAAACATGGACATAGAAAAAAAATTATGTTTCGGGTTTCGTGTCTATCTGGTGGAGCCCTAAACGATGCCCATCATTGTGTTGACAGGCGCCAATAGACAAAGTTCACCTGTCTGTGTGTAGTTAACACCATATTTGGGTCAACAATTTTCGGGCACATCTCTAATGAGCTGGATTCAGGGGTGGGGTATAAGCCTAAGCTTTTATCAGGCCCCCACCAACGCCCACTTTTTTTGCAATGGTCTTGACTTGCGACCGCGGTCCTATCATCAGATTTTTCTGAAATTTTTCCTGCACCAGGTAACATTTGGCTGCACAAGTACTGCTCAGCTGCGTACTACGTGAAGGCCGATTCGAATATTATGATTTCGCTGGAGGCAGCGGCTAATTTTGTGAACGGAAACGACACGAAACATGAAATCTACGGCAACTGTTTCTGCTGCACCAGGGTGTTTCACGGCAGTGGACGATGGTGAGTACGTACTCTCCAGGAAATATAATGGTGTTTTTACACAATATTTGTTTTTTTTTCGAGACAACACTGCATGACATACAGTATGTATAGTCCGTCCACCAGCTCATGGCACTTTGTGTTGCTGCTGGCTGGTTAGTTCTTTTCCTCCACGTTCTAATGAAAGAGAAACTGAGTGTGACCGATTTTGCAAACAAACTAAAAAAATAACAAAATGTGACGAAAAAGATTGAATTCGATCAAATTTAAAATTAAATTAAATTAAAATCGATAAAACACGTCGACTTCATAAAAACCACAATCTAGGAGCAAAAATAATTTTTTTCGGAAACTCAATTTCTCTTTCATTAGAACGTGGAGGAAGGGAACAAGTTGACCAGCAGCATCACAAAGTGACATGAGCTGATGGACGGACTATATGTGGGACTGGTATTGTGCGACAGCAGTTTTGGCTTCGGGGACCCTTTTGGTGTCCTGAATATTAGAGTGCGTGAGATTCGATCCGTTTGGCTATATCCAAGAGTCGGAAACTATTCACATGCAGTAGACCACATTTGGGGTTATTACGGAGGGATTAATCAGCATGTTAAAGTTATATTTCCAGGTCTGTATCCAAATCCGAATACCCATACCGCCGTTGGCCCACCTATTGTGGCGGTACTGCGTATTTGTACTCACATGTTGTGCAGACAAAGTTGTTGGCGGCGATTGCAAACTCTACGATGGTCAAATTGGAAGACGCTTGGGTGACTGGTGTACTGGCTGAAAAGGCCGGCATCAAACGCATAAATGCATTCGTTGACGCGTTAGCTTGAGCTTTTTTGACCTTCCAAAATTCAGAATTCTTCGTAACACGCGATATTTTGAACCAATCCTGAAGAACATCGGCTCACTTGTTTTCGGGTTACTCTCGGAAGAAAGTACGGTTTTGAAACAACACACTTGAGTGTGATTTTAGGATAACACAGTTTGTGTGTACTGTTCATTAGAAATTATGAGTCAAACGGTGCATCACATTTTGCACCAATAATTATTGTCTTTATTCTCAGGCAATGGGCTCGAATCCAAAGTTGTACGCCAAACACTCAATTGATGTTTGAAGTTTCGAAGCACACGAAAGATCAGCAGAGAATTGTGGAGACGATGAAGCGAAAATGGGCACAAATGCAGTTGGCACGTTGTAAACAAACGTAAATTGAGCAATTTTATCTCGACTTTCAATCGAGATTCCGACTAAAAGTTTATGTGACTATGTGCTGAGTATCACAAACTTTGCTATGTGATAATAAAATTATGCACACAAACGTTGTTTGCTGTGACGTTCTGCTCTCCATCCGGTCGCCATATCAAAGTGCGCCTCAGTTGGTGAATAAATGGCGGAAAGTCCCGCCTTTGACTTATGGCTTGTTTCATTTGACAAGGCTCGCCACGTGAATTTGGCCGCGCTGATCAATCAAACGCTGCTGCGGCCGAACACTGCATCACAAACAAAAGGCCAACACTGCGCATTATTGTTCGCGTTTGTGTGCGTGATCATTCATGTTTGGTTTATGAGTGGGGAACATATTTTGTTTTCGTTTTGTTTTTCATTTCTTGCACTTTGTATATCCGCGTGCTTGTCACCAGCCATGAAACCTTATTTTTTGTGACAATGCAATTCCACAGATGGAAACTCCGTTTCAAACGGTCCCATTCCGTAGTTGTCCTAACAGTTCTGGTATGTGCTTTCTTCCCAAGTTTGTTTCGTCGCATCTTGCTGTACGGAGAGCAATTCTCTCCATTCAACGCGACTCAAACAAGTTTGGCGCCAAATCGAAATTCAAATTCGCGTTTTGAAACTGCCGCCAATTTTACCACAAGCACCTACCACACAGAGCGGTTCCATTTGGTTATGGCCCAGAATCGAACTCTGAATTATAGGATACTACTGCATCCGGAGCCAACCATTTTGTGCCAGAAGGGAACTGTGGTCAGTTAGTAGACTGGTATTTTTATTGTTTTCTCTTTTATCTCAGCAAATTGAGGGTAGACAGCACAAACATGCTCCCTTTTCTTGAGTAAATGCACAAAGGACAGAAATATTTACGCGTCAGAACGGTGAGCTTAAAAGAAAAAAGTTGAAATTATGTTGTTTTCTCACAGCACACAACATGTGTTAAAAACCACACAATGTGTGTGAATTTTTCGCCACACAGAAAAATTCATGCTGCACCTTTTTTCACACAAGAGTCGCCGTGGAAAGATCACACATGCTTCCCTTTCCAGCTGACAGTGCTCATACTATCAATGATACAAGAATACCCAATTCGTCAAGCCATTCGGTCAACCTGGGCAAGCAGGGCTGAATTACAGAGATACAAGGCGAGTGTGGTCTTTGTCATATCTGCTGGACCACAAGCGATGACTTACATCCGTAACCATGGTAACTTCGGTAGATTAGGGGTTTACTTTTTATGTTAATTTCAAAGTTTCTGTTTTTTAAATCGACTTGTTATAGTATCGCTGACTGCCGAATAAATCGACGAATAAGCCCCACGGGGAGCCAAAGTCGGAAGCTTTTCCGAATCATCCCCATCTACGAACATTTTCAGTAATGTTTCACGTGCTTAGTCATAGTGGGGGCTTTTGGTAAATTATTGTCTAAAATCTCAACTCTCATAAGTCGACTTCTTTTGCATTCCCCGGTGCACCCACATCCCAGGTTCGGACAAGCTTGTGAAATTGCGTGACGAAAGCGACCGATTCAACGATATTTTGCTAACCGATTTGGTGGAGAGCTATCGAAACGTCGATCAAAAATGGATCGCTGGTTGATTTCGTCAAAGTTTTTCTATTTTGTCAACTTATTTGTTCGTTCTTGTGTAACATACGTGTTTTCAGGCAATACTTGGCTCAACCGGCATTGTTCATCTGCGTACTATATCAAGGCCGATTCAAACGTCATGATTTCTTTTCGAACGGCAGCGAAATTCGCGAAAAGGAACGAGACCGACAAGATCTACGGCAATTGTTTTTGTTGCGCCGCCGTGTATCGCAAAGGACCATGGTAAGGTTCAATAATGTAATTATTTCGTAATTGAATCAAATTAATTTGTGAGGGATCTCCGCATTTATCTACGTACATTACATTTCTCCGTAAGCCTAGGCGAATGGATTATAGCTGTATGTGTAAACGTATATATGGCTTTTTGTGTAGGTATGTATGGTTCTGTAGCCTTCTGGCACGCCTGCCTCAACAACGGACTGTTCACAACAGCCGATGACCTTGTGCACGTGGTTTATGGTCATAATTTTCAAGTGTAAAACGTCGATATTTTAAAAATAATTGGTGGTATCTCAGTCCAAAAGATTCACACTTAAAAATTCTTCAACAAACAGTCACGTTCTCTCAGGTCCGTATCCCCATCCGTCTATCCACGCCGCCGTTGGCCCACGTATTGTGGCGGTACCGCCTATTTGTACTCACATGTTGTGCAGACAAAGTTGTTGGCGGCGATTGCAAACTCTACGATGATCAAATTAGAAGACGCTTGGGTGACCGGTGTACTGGCTGAAAAGGCCGGCATCAAACGCATAAATGCATTCGTTGACGCGTTAGTTTTTGAACGTGCATTTCTGTTCAACTGTAGAAACTTTTCATTAACCTAAGATGCTTCTGATTTGGTCTGGAAGAATATGTATGTTTGACCCTACACAATGAAGTGTGATTTTCCCAAAACACATGTAACGGCAGGGTCTAGGGTGGCAAGTCAATTTGAAGGTGCAACAATCGCAACTGAGAGCTGCTAGATCCAACTTTACATTGCGTTTACATTTTAAGTTTACAGTTGCAGTTTACATTTCACATTTATAAATTTCGGATTTTCCAAAAAAGCAGAGTGATCGTCAGAAGGAAAATTTCATCGCCTAACTGTCAACATATTCGTAAACGCCAGCAACCTTGGGATTTTGCAGTCAATGGGCACCCGTCAAAAAGCAGCGTTGTGCACAACACACTCAGTTGATGTTTGAAGTGGACAAGCATACAAGAAATCAGGACATGATTGTGCGTAAGATGGAAAGCAAGTGGAAGAAAATGCAGCTGATGGGCTGTTAAAAACTAATTTGAAAAATCTTTCGCAATTCTTAATGATTGAGGCCGGGTAATGTGCAGATTATTGACCAACCAATGTGGTTGTTTCGAAAAAACGATTATCATTGCATGTTTTAGCATACGGATTGCTTCCATATTTTGTGTAAATCATTTTCGGTACATTAATAGAATTATTTTTTCAGTGCAATTATGTCTTTTGGACAGTTCAGTGATTTTTTACCCATGGGCACATGAAGTCATATCGGAAAACGGAAAACGTTATCAATATCCAAGTTTTCCATTTTCATTTTTCAAATGACATGATGGGAAACGCAAAACCGACATGGAAACAAAACATTTTCTGTGTAAAATCTTACCAACATCGGCTGAAATTTGAGTGGCACAGAGCATGTTTTGTTTCAGTCCTGTTCGTGTCATGTCATTTCTGTCCGTTTTCTGATGTGCTTGTGTTTATATCGAAAACGGGAATGGAAATCTTGGAAATGGAAAAAAATCAAAGTTTAAAATATACGTTTTCCGATAGAACACGCGCCCTGAGGATTGGCTCAAGTAGACCAGACCAGCGGTTTCGGTTATTATCTCACGTAAATTCTCATCGGAATGTTACACAGCATGATAAAAGCTCTGACAGTCACGAAGCAGCTCAGAAACGCCTAAAAACGACAAACATACAGATCAACATGACGAAATAGACAACAAAATAAGGATTGTTCGGAATGTAAGAAGGCACCGGAAGTTGGTGGGACCGTTCAGCCAAGGTCAGTTCGAGAAAGAACACTTTAAAAAATGAGGGGTGCACTGTTCTTTTAGAGTGGTCGCGAAGGCGGACGTTGAATTAGAACGTGGCAGTGAACTCCTATTTGACAGTTGGTTGGTGGCCATGAATGTTCAATATTCTCAGTTGTGTGCACGAATAGTTCTTTCTCTAACTGACTCTGCCAACTTTGTCCGTCCATTGTGTTATCACGACCACATGTACAATACCAAATGCGCAGGTGCAGGTCAAAATGTTGAACAAAACATTGTTCCCGTAAACTACACTATTGGGGTGTGAATTGCTCAACACCGCGACCGCGACACCAAAGAGACACACTTTACTTTGCGGCGTGTCTGAACAAGCGCATGAATCTCATCCATCTTGGTAGTTTGGGTGGCTCCCACGTGGCCCAATAGTCCACGGTTGTGGTCGTGGTTGGTGGTGGTTGGGTTACGGTAAGATAGGGCGGCACTGACATCGCCTCCAAATGATGTTTCATCGCCTGCGATTGAAATACCTGATGTTAAAGAAATGTTGGTGTTTGCTTTTGGTGACCTTTGAAAAGGCCGACCCCAATTTGACTTTGGTAGCAATTCCGTTACAAGTTAGTTGTGCTGGCATCCCATCTTTTGTCTTCAGTAACTTAATCCGACAATTCCGTAACCACGTTATGAACCAGAAATTGTTAGTTGGTCCGCGCACTTTTACCGAATTAGTTCCATGTTACCAAACTCATGCCTGGTGCATGCGCGATTGTAGCTTGTTTAGTTTTAGTATTACTAATCCATGTTATACAACTTTACGGGATGTTTTCATGCTAGCAGGAAATGTTTCATGATAAATGACGTATATTACACAACTTTGGGTGGAAAAACTAGAGAGATGTGTGTACAAAACTCACACACCCTTCTCAGAGACCACCCAGTGCAAAGCAACCCCCGACCCAAAAATAGGTGTAAACAGCCTTGGGTCTGACTAGTTGTGTGATATTTGAGCATAAAACCTGTCAAATGAAGCTCGCAAAATCCAAAAATATATCTTACTTCTCTCCTGATTTCATACGGATTCGTTTTCTCGGGATGCAACTGCTCCCAGGCCATGCGTCTGTCATCCGCCCACGGATCGTGGTACTCATAGACGTCCATCGGGTCCCTCACGTCTTGGAATGCGTTGAATTGGAAAATCTGAAAAAGCAACACTTTTGTTTAGAAAAGGCCGGGTGAAATTTTTTACCAAAATAAAGCTGGGCAAATGAGAAATTGGCGGCGATATGCACAACAAGTCGAAATTATTGTACCGACGATTGTTCACATTGAAAAGTGACACTTTCAACTCAATTGGCAACAAACAATATTTCAACCAAGACCTTGTATTAAAAAGATCTGTTGGTTAGGGAAAAGTGTTGTTATAATAGGAAATAGATGAATGCAAGAAAATATACAGCACAATAAAAGTACATGTACCATACGTATGTAACTATATGGAATTGGTCACTCACGCATGCAGCAGTGGAAAACGATCAGAAGCAGTGCTTCGGACAAAAGGGACAAAGTCAACAAGGATATTTCGTTGCATTGCGTTGGTTTCTAACAAGCATGTCATGCAAAAAAGCATTTTAAGCTGTTTGTTTGTTCATCTAAAGGCATGCGGTGATCACAACTCACTTCTTTACACGAGGCACAGTGTCGCAGCATTTCCCGCAGCAGCAACCGAGCTACACCGGTCACCGGCTAGAACAAGCGTGCAAAGGTGTTAACATTAGGCAAGGTTACAATGTGCATACCTACATAGTTCATGTTTAAAATGTCAACACACGGCCACAAAAAACATTCAGAGAATAGTTCATGTTTAGGTCGGTTTATACTCTTGACTGTCAAAATTTTGTGACTGCCATTTCGGTCAGCTCACAGGCAATCACTACATACATTGCCGAGCACTTCTGCGTGGTGGTGACTTCTCCGGTCTTTGACTTCTACTTCCCGGAAGTCAGAAGTATAAATCGACCTCAAGGGCTTTTTTGTTTCACCATTACCAACCCATCATGCTTGCTTGGGCACAGGCCAAGCCTGAGGAGGTACCACACTTGGACCCCTGTTAGGCCTACTTGTGCCAAACAACGGAGGGTAGGAGCTCTAGTACCAAGCAGACAGGCTGAGATGTTAAAAGGTTAGAATACACAGTTGCTAAGTGCGTTGTGTTGATTTGAAGTTTTTGCCACTGCTTAGGCTGCGATTAGACAAACGCGGAATGCGGAATGCAGAAATTTGCCATTCCGCATTTATCTAATCGCAGCTTTATGCATATGTACATACATATGTATGTACAGTTCCGGGTGCAATTCTAGGCTGAAGTTGAAGTCGCGTGCACGCGCGTGCACGTGCGTGCACGCGAAGTTGCTTCGACTTTTGCCTATACTTTGCACTGTTGCGCACGCGCGTGCACGCGACTTCAACTTTCAGCCTAGAACTGTACAGTAGTTACTGTATAAATCAGAACCCAGCACCACAAACCGCAATAAGTCACAACTCGTAAATCAGCGATATACAATATGTGATAAACCGCACCCTTTGATTCTAATGAGTTATACCATGCCATGTGGTTGCAAAAAACAAAAGTGATAAAAATTGTACACGCGATGAGTATGAAGGTTATTTCGCCAAAAATGGTCTGTCATTTTTCAGGAACGGTAAAATATAAGGTGGTCGCAAGACGGAAGCAACGCACCTTGCCTTGTTAGTATGCAAAACAAATCATTTCTCTAGGTTTACCGAACTTGATATTATCACAATAATTTCTGTTAAATTAAAAAAAAGTTTCTAAAAATATACAACTTCCAAAACAGCGCACCGGTTGTGTTGTGGTCGGCGGCGGTGTTGTCGTGGGTGGACGCGTGGTGCCGCAGTAGCGCTCTTGCTTATTGAAACCCGCACACTCCAGTCTCTGAAACATGTAGGGGCAATGTGTTGTGAAGGCAGTGAAATTGGAAACATCTGAAAATTGATGATTTTAGTGGCGTGATCAGGGTTGGATTAAAAAAAGTAAAAATTATTTTCTAAAGTTTTTTTTAAAACGTGGCCACTTTTTTTATTTTAAAATTATAAAAAGTAAGTCCACTTTTTTATTATTGTTTCAATTTTTTTGTTATTTTCTGACTTTTTTTAAGGTAAAAAGGCATGTTTTCATGCGTTTTATTGCTCATCATTCTCAAAAAATCGCCTGCGGGCGCTTATATTTCAGTTTAAAATGGCGTTGTAATGGACTCATAGTTCCCAGACATCCCAACAATCGCTGCATATATAATGTAGGACACCATATACCGCATACTGTACAGTTATTGAGCGTGTCGTAAGCTATCGCCAGACTCCACGTTGCTCGCCTATTTGCAGTTGTGTGGATTTGTCATTTGATGCTTTTGTCACACAACATGAGTGTGGTGCAAGTCTTTATCTCTCTTCAAATTTATCACCAAATTCACAAACAGAAGGTTGGTCTTCCCTTTGTCATATACTGTATATGCCCACAGAGTTACCTTCGAGGTTCTCAAAGACATGACCAAATGGGCTAGATCGCAGGTGATCGACGTAAAAACATGCAAGTCACTGGAACAGTTCTCTTTAGTGTCCCTCAAAACATACATAAGTAACATGATTTCAGAAATTTAATTTTTTAAGAAACCAATTTTTTGGGGGTCCGGAATAAAAAAAGTGATTCTTAAAAAAATTTTAAAAAGTTTTTTTTAAAAAAAAGTTCGATAATAAAAAATTTTTACTGGGCGTGATTGTCTTGCGCCACTGATGTCACAGTCGCCAAACGTAGGCAATGAGGTTTAACAAGGCGTAAAATAGGCCAGCAGCAGGACTCGAACCTGCGACCACCAACTTCGAAGGCAGAAGCTCTACCAGCTGAGCTCATTGGTCCAATCCGCTTTGCACGTGGTAATCTGCCTCTAGTACCTATGTACGTGGTGGTTCTCTGTGCATAACACGCTGTTGTGTGTTATCGCTTCATGCTCACCGCTGTGTGTGTATAGTATGCGATGCATATTTCACGTGTGTAGCACATCAACCAGCTAACACATACTTGTGCTTGCCAGATCAGGCACCACCAGCACACACGTCCACAAACGGACTATTCCGCTGGTAGAGATCAAAGTATCGATTTATCGTATATGTACATGGTACATGTACAGTATGTAGAGCCACCGAATGCTGTATTCGGAAACATAATCATACTGTGTAATCCGCGGTCAACGGGGCCAATATTCTTGCGACAGCTTTGTCACGATTACAGCCCCCTTTATGACTCCTGTTTGGAAATGTTTGCTGAACTGGGCGGAGGAGGGCTGCATCGGAAAACATATACGATCGTCGTTGGTAAAGTCGGAAATTTCTGCCTGTCCCCTTTAATGCTATTTTCACAAGCGACTTTTCGTCATACTCACCGCCACTTTCATACAGCCGCGAACACGCACTTGCATCAGATCGTATTTGCATGGAGACCACGGGGACCAGCCGGACCATTGAGAGAAGAACACTGAACGAAAAAATCGATATAATTGTTTTTTTATTTCGCTTGGTTGCGATATGAATTTCGCTTGTGTACACTGCCAGTTCAGTCTGGTACATTTTCTTACTTTCGCGATTTGGGGAAACTATTGTTTTTTTTAAATTTAAATAAGCCCCCAGGGTACTATTTGACATTCTCTGATAATACTTTTGACTGTAAGTGACTGAGGTGTAACTTCTGCTTTTTTTATTTTTTGTGTGAGAACACAACAACACTGCTGACTGCTATTGGTCGCACAATGACCATATAAGAATTCATCAAAATCAATCCTGATTTTCACGTTCAGTCACTCTTAACTACTGTGCTACTTGTGATTCTCACAAAACATTTTTAGCTGAAAATAATCTAGCAGATCAACCACGTTGCCGCAGGTCTGAAACATTCTCTTTACTACGTGTTTTGTGTGTGATCGCGCAACGCAACGTCATTGCCCCGTCACAAGCCTGCTTTGCGATTCAGGAAAAAAATTTGACCAATTCTTATAAAGTCATTGTGCGACCAATATCATATGCCATAACTGCTGAGGCGATATCATTTGCACAAAACATTTCGTGTTCCCCGCTGCCCATCACTGGCGTCCAACTTGACACTTCAGGTCTCCCGTGAATGCAATGAAATCGTTTCCGTAATTCTCGCCACCAAACAGAACGGCAACGAAGTTGTGCGACTTTTCGACGATTTATCCAACGTCATCTGTTGCGCTGCTGATCTGACCGATGCAATGCGACTGTTGCATGAAGATCCAAGGTCGGTTATCGAGCGTAAATTGCACAGCAGGTGGTGCACCCGGTCATCGTCAGTGCGGTGGCGACGAGCCAGTCGTGTGGCAAAACGAACCCGATCCTGAAAGGAAAGACGTTCTGTTTGCGCTGTGATGTTACAGCCCAGAATGACTTCTCTGAGAGTGTCTAGTTAGTTGGTTTCTTCAGGGCAAACTGTCAGAAAAAAACAAAAGTGCACAATCATTCGTCCAGATGGCAAGCGGCCGCCGAGGAAGCAATGCATCGCTACACCGAACTAGTTGAGTCGCTGAACACACAACGAGCCCTTTATGACAAGCTGAGTGATGCGAAAAATTGTGTGGAACTTGGTGCAGTCGAGAAAAATGTGACTGATCTGTTGCTGCATGACTTTGAGGCTTCCGGGGTGAGTTTTGTTGGTTTTTTTAAAGTCTCTAGTTGGCAGTCAAAGGTGTCGCCGAGCGCAAGCCAGAAACGCCCACTTCTTTTATATTTGTGTGGAAACATTTTTTTGGCATTGACGCTTTATGAAAGTGTTTGTTTGATGTTGGTTACGCTCGAAACTCCAAGGTATTCTTAAGGTGGAATTATGGTTGGTCGACGACCTGTTGCCCCCAAAAGGTCAGGGAACAAGCGCCCAAATTTTGCGTTGGTTTTGGGCGCCAAGTCGTGTGGTCGTTTGGGCGCGTGATCGTGGCTGGTCGCAACGAATAGAAAGAGAAAATGAGTAAATAGAAGGGCTCTGGCCCCGAGGCTTAAGCAGCCCTGCTGCATGATTCTGGCAATTGAGAACGGCTTGTGTTGGTCAGAAAAAATTTCTAAAAAACAACTAGGAACTCTGTTACGACCAGAATACCGGCAATACATATCGATTTACTAAGCCTAAGCCTAAGCCGCCGACCATTTGCAAAGTTGAATTTTTCAGCTGGTGGTCGCGACGCGACCACTTTTGGTGGTCGCAGCCTGAGGTCGTCGACACCCAGTTATAGTCGGTCGCGCTCAACCATAACAGAGTGTTAGCGACCACAATGGTCGGCGGGTCGCTGCGCCCAAAAATTGTGGTCGAGACCCAACTATAATCCCACCTTTAGTTGCCCAGATAAATAAACGTGACAGTCACACACACACACAAGCGTGTTCGTGTTCATTTGTATGCTCGTCTTTCTGGTCGAGTCAAATCATAAATATCATCCCTTTCGTCATTGACCGTTTAAAATCACTTCACGCAAGAATCGAAATTGTCTTTAGATGACTGGACGAAAAATGTTCTATGAGTGACGTTTAAGTAATTACGTTTTTGAGTCAGAGTTGATGTGTCTATTGCATGTATAGTCTTTCCGTTTTATAACAGTCCAGAAGCGGTATGCAGAAAATGTTTCAACGCCTTGAAAACAGCAGTCATCGTCGTGGATGATAACCAACAGGTCGACAACGTGGCTCGAAACATGCGTGTGACTTGATGGCTGCTGTTGCGATGAAACATTTGCTGTATACTTTCTTTGGACCGAGAATAAAATGAAAGACTATATTTCCTGTTGAAAACCAATAACAAAGAATTCCAAAGAAAACAATTTTATGCAGAACATACAGGTTGTCACCATTGCAGGTGCATCTCGACCAATCCAAACGTCTTCAATTTGTCGATCTAAGTGCCCGCATATTCGGTTTGAGCGCCGAGTACACACGGGGCTGCGATGAGCCTGCCCTGATTGAGCAAGGCAAGCTCTCTCCCACCCTGTATGAACGAATGTTGCCCTACACAAGTGGGGTGCGGGATGGAAAGATTGAGTTGCACAATTCACTCTCCTGGGCCGACCATCCCGACGTGAGGCGCTTTGGATATCGACATTTTTATCGGTGAGATTATTTTGAGCGGACTAAGAGTTAGGGCCGCTTCAGCTTTGTGGCGGTCGAGCAACTACAGCTGCAGTTGAAGCCAGGGTTGGGCAAAAAAAACGACGGCGTTTTTTCTTAAAAAAACGACGTTTTTTTCAAAAAAAACGCCTGGGTCGTTTTTCGTTTTTTTTTAAATCCTGAATTTCCTTGATTTTCCCTGATTTTTCAGGGAAAGTACCCTGATTATCAAGGAAAATCAATTTTTTTTGTCCCATTTTTTTCAAAAAATTTTCGACCAATTTTTACTTTGTCGAGATACGTCGATATACGGAGTTTGACTTTCAGTGATGACCCCGGCCAAAGTTGGTCCCATGATGCGGGTCTGATATGGGATCTTAACAACTCGCTAGAAAAGGGTTGAAACCCGTTTATTTTGCCTCAGAACACATAGAATTACTTCATTTAACCACGTTTTCTTCCCAACATGAACGTTTTCCAATTTTTTGGGGGGCATATTTTGGTCATCTGGGCATTTTTAAAAAAAACGTTTTTTTAAAAAAAACGTTTTTAAAAAAAAACGATTTTTTAAAAAAAACGTTTTTTGCCCAACCCTGGTTGAAGCACGCCTTGGATTGTAATATCGTGTAACCTGTTTTTTGTGGTTTGAGTTGCACAACTAATTTTTACCAGCGTAATAGCTGTTCAACCAACACAAAAAGACTAACACGTGGTATGCTGGTCCAAACAATACGGGTCAAACAAAACTGGCCTATGCCAAGTCCGTAGTCCAACTGTGGTCGTGGTCACAGCACAGACAACAGAAGCCGATTTACTGACTCACCGCGTTACTATCAGGCATCGTCTGTTTTTTTTTTGAATTTTCCAGGTATAGAGAGAAACAAGCGGGACTTTTGAACGAATTGCTGGGCGCTCGACGTTCATTAGCTGAATTGGTCGGATTCAAATCGTTTGCGGACAGAGCGCAGTCGCACACTTTACTAAAGACACCTGATAGGGTAAGTTTTGCAAGTTTTTTTTTCGTTTTCAGCCATTTTCTTGTATTATTAGCGTTTTCAATTTCAGATTTCCAATTTTCTCGAAGGACTACTGAGTGCGCTCAAGCCACTGGTTCAATCAGAGCTGTCGTATTTGAAATGCATGCTTCCGAGTGGTGAAACATTATCCGTCAGTGATCTGCAGGTTACCAAATGCAAATTTGTCGCCACTGAATGCGCTGAGTTTTGTTTCTGGTTTTCAGTACCTGACGACAAGATATCGCCAGATAACGTTCAAGCAATCGCATTCGTTGTATGAACCGTACTTGCACAAGGACCTCATTACAACGGGTTTTGGCCGCATCTTACAGCGTCTTTATGGATGTAGCTTCACTGAGGTTGGGTCATTTTCTTGTCAATAAACCAACAAAGTTCCGATGAGACTATGTGGTATTCAGCTAAAATCATCTCCCGGCGAACTGTGGAGCTCAACTGTGCGAAAGTTTGGAGTGTTCGATGAAAATGGCAATTTGCTGGGTCACGTGTATGGCGATTTTGAGAGCAGGTTTGTTGGTTCAAGTGTGGTCCGGGGTACGGAGTTGCAAACCGCTGTAACATCTCTGAAGCAAACGTCAGCACGGGTCATTTCAGCGTGAAGCATCACTAATTCCAAACGTGCTTGTTTGTGCGGTTCACTTTTATCTTTGAAGCAATAACTGTCTTTGGCCGCAGGCCATGCCGCGGTTCAAGCTTCGTGAGCCGAAATTTCGCCAATTTTCAGGTCGAATAAATTCGGCGGGGATTGTCATGCGACGATTCGATGCAGCAAACAGTCACGTGACGGTTCGTTCCAGTCACCGATCGTGGCCTTGTCGCTGTCGCTCACACCCGGCATGCGCGCACTCACCACGGCACAGGTTCGGCTGATTCTATTGTTGTCAACGCAACTGCCGTGCAAATGCAGCTGGCTGGCATCCATAAACACGAACATCGCGCGCGGCCATACACAGCTTCAGCTGGTTTATTAGCCAACACTGATGTTGCCAACGCAACGGCCCTGTAACTTTAAAGGCCAGTGAGCCTAATCTTCAAAATATCATCACCCCTTCGTAGGCCGAAAACGCCTGGCACGAATTTGGTCACGCGATGCACTCAATGTTGGGACGGACGCGATATCAACACGTGGCTGGCACCAGATGCAGCACCGACTGGGCTGAGGTTGCAGTTGTGTTTTATAATTTTTTGATAATTTTTTTCAGCCTAAATGTTGCTCTGTGTCTCCAGGTTCCGTCGAACTTGATGGAGTACTTCTACTACGACGCGCGCGTGCTGCAGCGATGTTTCACGCATGCACACACCGATGCATGCATGTCGGCTGAATTAGCCGAAAATTTGGCCAATTCCAAACTGGTATTTCAGGTACCTGCGAGTGCGTTTCCTTGCCTGTCTTTGCATTTTTGCTTTCATCCGCTGTTTTTTTGCAAAATTTTGTTGTTGAATAACGTGTGTGTTTCTGGGCTTATGTTCATGTGGTCAACGCACATGCTCATGGTCAGTGCGGCCCAATGTCATGTGCATATTCCCTCGCGCTAATTTTGGTGTGCTTTGGTCTTTCTGCGTTGAAAACCAACGTTCACGACGACCACTCAATTTGCATTTTTGGGTTTTTGGCATCGCAAACTGAAACATCACGCAGGCCACCGAGCTGCAACAACAATGTGCCAACTCGTTGTTCGACCTGCACGCGCACATCGGCCAATGTTCCTCCGCTCAATTGCACGCCTTATACATTGACATCATGCGGAGGAGTGTGGACGATCGATGCTCGATACCGGACGGCACATTCTGGCCGCATCGTTTCGGTCATCTGGTGCCCTATGGTGCTAAATACTACAGTTACTTGGTGGCACGCGCTTGTGCGGCGCTGGTTGGTGTGGGTTTCGTGTTTCGTGCTGTTGTAATTGCTTTCTGGAGATTTTCAAATAAGTCACCACTCGTCCAATCCAAATGAGACGTGAATGGGGGGATAGTTCTGAAGTGGGCACTTCCTCTATTTTATTATTACATGTAACTTTTGGACAAACCATGCAGACTTGAGCAAGCTGCGCACATATCTTTCGTTTTCACGCATCAAATTTTAGGATTTTGAAGATTATTTTCACACGAGTAAATTTTTCCGCTTAGCTTTGTTGCTGAATAACCTGAAACTGAAACTTTACCCTTAAAACTGTCAGATCTACCAGACGCTATTTCGGGCCGACCCATTCAGTCGATCGAGCGGTGAGAAATGGCGCGCGATCCAGGCCAAGGGCGGTGAACTAGCCACTGAAACATTACTCACTCAATGTTTGGGCTATACGCCCAGCGAACAGCATCTGATTGACGCCCTATACTGGGAAGCTGAGCGGGGCACCAGCATGATAAATGCCAATTGACTATTGTGCCAGAGACTTGTAGTCATCGTTTAGCTGTGTATGTAGTTTAACTGATTATACAAATAAGACCTCACTGAAGAGTTGTGCGCTAACCTTTACGCCTGTAAATGAGATAAAATTCTGAGAATTTATCATCCATATTCATTTGGGTCGTTGATGGACGTTACTGTCGACGTTCTTACTGACGTAAGTTGCTCATTGGGCCCGAAAAATTCCAGAACCACGATAACGTATGTCCAGAACAGCCATCCAACGCTGATGTAGGAACCATGTTTTGTGGGCGGCTTCGAAGTGCACCACATATCTGTCCAAATCACAAAGGGCACATTTAAATGTCCGTGAAAACGTGTGGATAAACGTGTGGAGTTTTTTGCTGATACCTTGTTTTTTAGATTTATAAACTGCTTTTTTCTCTATCTTGTGATGCTTTTATTGTTGCACTTTTCCTACACATGCGTGCCAACGCATTGTGACCACGCAACAAACAATCACTGCTGCATTTAGAAATTGTAATGAGAGTTGCACAATTGCTTCCAGACACACGCAACTGCGAGCAGCAAAATGTTCGGCAACGTAGTTGTGTTGACATCAATAATCATGGTCTCAACTCTGCTTCTTTGCCTGGATCTTCAAGGCACTCTCGGCGCACCAGTCACGGCCGATGATACTCAGAATGTATTATTAAAAAAATTATGCGACCTGATTCGTCGTCCGAGTATTCAACAAACCATTATGAAACATCTGAGCAACAAACACGACATGTGGTGCCGTGTACAGGCATGCGATCCGCTGTACAAATGCCTGTGTGAGTGTACAAACTGCACCCAACAGCATGACTGTGTCAATGGATACACTGCGCTGGTACGTTGATGTTTCAGTTTAGAGTGGTTGTGATTTTATGTGTATGTGATGTTTCACACAGGTTTCTCATTGTGCATATGCACTGATTTCATTCAAGGTCGAAGATCGTGCGCGTCCAACCGCCATCATCATGGACCACAACCAAAGTATGAACGGAAAGTGAATTATGGGAAAGTTGGAATACAACAACGGCAAACAATGATACATTTTGAATAAAGTTTTCATCATGAGATCCTTGTTCTCAATGCAATGTCTGTGAAACGTGTTTGGCTTGGCGCTTTGGTATTTCCTTCCTTAGGCTGTGAGCAGATAAACGCGGAATGGCAGATTTCTGCATTCCGCATTCCGCGTTTATCTGCTCACCTTTGCGGAATGGTGCGTGCTTGGGTGACGTGACGATGACAACTTCCAGCGTGCTGACCTCAAAATGTTGCGTGTTAACGCAAACAGCAACTGAGAGGTTTGACCAATAGCATAAATTTACTTGCAGATATGCAGAATTCCGGAATTCCGGAATTTACTTGCAGAATTGCGGAATTCTGCATATCTGCAAGTAAATTTATGCTATTGGTCAAACCTCTCAGTTGCTGTTTGCGTTAACACGCAACATTTTGAGGTCAGCACGCTGGAAGTTGTCATCGTCACGTCACCCAAGCACGCACCATTCCGCAAAGGTGAGCAGATAAACGCGGAATGCGGAATGCAGAAATCTGCCATTCCGCGTTTATCTACTAACCAATTTCCGCATTCCGCGTTTATCTGCTCACAGCCTTCGCGCTCTGCTTCGAATTATCCACGTCGTTCTCAACTTTTCACGCAACCGGCACGTATGACCACGGAAGATAAAGATAACGTATGGATAAAATAGAACGTGCTTATTTGTTGAGAACCCATCTGGGCGCATTGCGTCACTAATTTGAATGGCTCCGTTTTAGACGATACTACAATTGCTAGATATAGATATTATAGATTATAGATATTAATCATGTTGAAGTTGGAGTGTGCATGTTCGCGGCACCATTGTCGGGCATTTGAATGCCACTCTTCTGGTCAGACCACACACGTGATTTTTTATCAAATTCGGACAGCATAGCCATAGATATTTTTTATCACAGTCAATGTTCGTTTGTATGTACAGAGAATCAACAGTAAGCACAGTGAATTGGACAAATATTCAACAATATGGCACGAGAACAGAACCATAACCTTGTCATCAGCGGGAAATAACGCGAAAGGCAACTATGTTCTTTTCACAAGGTGCAATAAAGATTTGGTATGTCCGTCAGTACGGTAGACACATACTATTTGACAGCGATATTTATAGCAAGAGCTGCATGAAACATCAACAAACGAGCTTGCTATCTAATTGAAAAATACACGTCACTGCTGCGCGTTATTATACATACCTGCATATGCAACGATCCTATTTCGCTTATGCGCGTTTCTTATGAGCCACGCGTGCAGCAATTCTGTGATGTTTCACGCAAAGGAATGAACACAATACATTTTCGCTCTCAAAAAACCGAAATCGCTGCCAGGCTTTCACCCCAGTATATGGGTCTCGACGACTATGGGTTAAGCCTATTGGCATCGATCTCAGGTCATGAAATCAGTGTTCGAAGTTATCACAAAACGGCCATCGAAACATCATAATAGCACAGTGTGTGCATTGACACAGTCATGTTGTTGGGTGCAGTCTCTACATTCGCAGAGGCATTTGTACAGCGGGTCGCACGCTTGTACACGACACCACATGTCGTGTTTGTTGCTCAGATGTTTCATAATGGTTTCTTGAATGCTTTGACGACGTATCAAGTCGCATAATTTTCTGAATAATACACTCTGAGTATCGTCGGTGGTGACGGGTGTGCTGAGGGTGCCTTGCAGATTCAGGCAAAGAAGAAGAGTTGAGACCACGATCATTCGTCGTCGAGACAGAAATGCATGCATATCTGTCGCTGTGTGTGCCAGATCAGAAGTAGGCGCTCCGCTCCGTGTCGTATGTACTTTCTGATAATTTTGCTAAAAAAATCATATATGCAGTTGATTTCGGTTTCAGTATGCCTCGATGAACTATCATAACTAACACAGTGTCCCCTCTCTATAGTGACCGTCCACGTAGTGGAATCCCCTTTATTGTGACAAACTTGTCAGGTCCCGAATTTTCACGCGTTTTGTATAACTTTCCTTTTGTCAAAATTTCTTTATTGTACATAGTGAACCTCTCTCCTTGCAGTGACAAAAATCTGAGACATCAAGGGTCAAACAGCAAATGTGGTCCACCAGCAGGCACAAACGAGACGGAATGGAGCTCACTCAAAAGCCCAAACTCCAGACTTTTTGTCTCTTTTTGGCGTTATGGTGATGTCTCTGCAATTTTGCGTCTGAAATGGTGCTTAGGAACATTCATGATCTACAAAACGCAAGTGTTCCACGGTTATCTCGTCACAGTCCTGTGTTATGGTGATAGCAAAAATGACCTGGTCTCGTTTATGTCACCACATAAAGAGCGTTGACTCTACAAATCTTTTTTAGCAAAATGACTGTAAATAGACATGACGGGATACAATTTTAGGAAGTTCTTGTCGTATACCTACCCTCCTCTGCCTGCTAAGGATGAGATAAGATACGTGAAGATGAGCGGCTGTAGTTTCTTAATACTTTGCATATGGAGGGTTCAAGATTGATTATCCGAAACAACTGATCTGCTTTAAAATTACGAGTTCCGGCCGTTGATATAAGAGTATTAATATTTATGCGTGGTTGAAAACTTCTGACGTATTGGCCGAGATCAAAAGCTGCAAACAATGGAAAGTTTGTTGCGGGGGCCGTGTCGGCCCCAAAACCAAAATGTGCCAATCGAAAATCAATCGGAGTTTAATTACCGGTCGATCAAAAATATTTGCGTGGCAAAAATTTACAGAAAATATCCAGAAAGCTTCCAGACAAGATATAGGAAGACAAGAAGATTATATAATCAGCAGCGAAAACTCCCGAGAATTCAGCAAAAAAATTTCACACATTTTCACTGGCATTTGAAAAGCGATCTTTGTGATGTGATTGAAATGTTGTACATTTCAAAGCCACGCACCGTAAACATAACGCCAGTGGCTCCCCCACTGTTCTGGAACATTGTAAAATTGTGCGCACGGTACGCGGCACGATAACCGTTCCAACGTATTACCATTGCAGGTGGATATTTATCAAATAGGCGGTTTGCTTTGTGGCGGGCGGCACACAATGTTGTAATGAAAACGGGAACGCAAGATAGAATTTATGTACGTCGTTTACTGGATTTCACAACCGAAATGAGTCGCAATCCATATACTGCGCGTACATACGTCATTGGAAAGGTGGTTGTTACACATAATGAACTGCGGCGCCACGATGGATACCCGGTAAAACTGGGAAAACCCTTTCGTGCAAGTGTATGTACATATAATCGCGGCTTTTATGCACTTTGCAGCCATCCTGGGTCGGAGTCGGGTTTGACGTCGATTTGAACTTGACTTGGCATAAATTTGCTCGGTTTTGCTCGGTGCACACTATTGTGAAGCAGCATTGTGCTCATTTGTGCTCTTCAGGGGGAGGGAGTAATCAAAGTTCTGAGGTAAGTTTGGTTTGCAGTGTGGTAGGGAATCACACAACCATTTTGTTCCGGATAGGTGTTCCACTTTTATTGAGCTGCTTTGAGGAAGTGGATTGATCCTGATGTCAATCAAACTTTTTCATCACAAGTCAACGTTGCCAAATACTCAAATGTTTTAATTAATGCTTCGTTTCGACCCGAGTGAAGTCACACAATTGGTAGCAACAGTAAACTGTATAGAATCATACCCACATTGATATGTTTGAAAATCGATGTGCACAAAACGAGCACAAAACTTCAGATTGTGCAAGAAATAATGCAAAATCAGAAAAAAGGTCGCTTGGCTGATTGAGATTGAGAATCCGAGCACGTAAAGTATGAGACAAACTGCTGAAAAAAACGAGTAGACAAAGTCCCAAAAAAATTTGAGACAAAAGTTTAACAAAGGATTGTAATGCAGAATATAGCAAAATACCGAAATAAAAGTAATATCACAGCGTAACATTACGCGGCGGTGCGAATTTACAAAGTGATCCGTCAAGTTGGCTGTCAACCCAGCCCATTGGCCATTCCATTAACAACAGTTCGAAAAGAATTACCTGAAAAATCAGGGGGAGTCTTGTCAATGCAGGCAACTGTTGTTTGACTGAAAAAAATTGTTTGTATTTATTTGTGACCTGCTTGTTGTTACCGGGGTCTTCTGGTACAGCTGCTGGAAAGCGGGGCTGTAGTAGCTAGAAAACCGCGAACAATGCTCTTCAGCAACAAAACCACCGTTGTGGGTATACTCCGTGACCCTGTTTAGTCACGTTTCGCAAACAGAGGGGATACCCCGAATAACAAGAGAATGACAAAATGGAAAATAGCCAGCCTTGCTAGGGTGTCATTTTGACAATTGTTATCATGCCCATCGGTGGCGCTTAAGAGACCGATGATGGTTATGCGCAGCTAATGTGCAAATGTCCAGCAAAAGATTCATTATCACAACATTGTGAAACATCATTCCCTGATAAACGTACCACAACAGTCCACATAATGAATCGACAACAGCCCATCGTGCAACAAAGTCTCACTTGACGACAATACGCTATGAGTACCATCAACCACAGGAATGCAATATCGATGTAGATGAAATGCCAGGACTTCTCCCAAAGTTGCTTCTTCCACGTGGTGCTTTGCAGAACGGTGTTACTGCAAGATCTGACAGGTTGAGTTCAGGTCACGCACTGAACAACATCCATTACACAAAGGGTGGGTCAAAAACATCTTTTTTTGGGTGAGGGATATGACAACGTTAGAGAAGAGTATATGAAATGGACTTCAATTTGGTGAAAAATTAATTGAGTACCAAGGCTTTCAGTCACAAAGAACTCGAACATTGATGACTAAATTTTCTGACTCTGGCATGATGGTCAACTGTACAGGACTATGGTTTATTTGACCCAGCCCCTGTTTCTTGGACCGAAAAGACGGGATCAAAACATTAGGCCAAGATTCGTCGGAGTCACCGTCCTCAAGTATCCGGAAATCGAGCCCCAATCCGTACCCAAGTGAAGTGAACCTATGTATATTATTGACCAGCCCAATGTACCATGATACCATAGAATATGCAAGGAAGGGCACTCTGACCCAAAAGAGTCGCCAAAAAGTGGTCCATTAACGTCCACCGGATTGGTCTTCAGCCATACTTTCTGCCAGATCGTGCCGTAGATGACGGCGATGCTCGCCCGCACGCGAAACAGAAAAAACGCCATCTCGATTGCGCCCGCGTAGCCTGAATATAATACGAACCGAATGCAGATGCAGCATGTGCGACATTTATCGCGCTGCTGAGGGATCAAAATGGTTTGATTCCAGGTAAGCCCGCAGGTGGCTTATTCGGACAACCTCTCATAAGGGACTGGGACTTATTCGAAGGGGGCTTAATCGAACATCTATCTCTTTTCACCAGTAACGGCTTCGTGTGGTCTGTGGTATACGTGTACATACATAAGGCACTGTATGAACCTTTTAATATGTATATCATCATTGAAACATCACGGAAACACACCATCGAATTTGCAGCAGTTCACCGATGGACATTCACACTCGCATTTCTGCTCTTCGTCAATCTCCTCCTGTGCGACTTCGGCAAACTCGGTTTGGCCGCGCACTTTTTCCAAGTAAACCTGAAAATTCAGGGGAATACTTGAAAAACTTGAAGAAAAAACTGGAACCAATTTTGAAACAAAAAGTGAGAAGGTTAAGCACCTCTTTCATCGACTTGCTGGGGTGTTTGGCCTTGTGGTAGAAAATACGCACCATGGTAGCGATCATGTTGTTTCGTCTGCAGCGAAGTAAGCACGGTTCTCTCTCTTCGGCGTATTGATTTCACAGTTTCACTTTGAAGTCAAACACATCTCATAACGGCAGATGAATAAGGGATAAATAAAGGATGAATAACTGACGGCAAATAAAGAATTATGGATTGAAACATCACACTTTGGAAAAAAACGCTTGAAATTAATGAAACATCACCCGTGTTCCATCCTCACCTGAGCGACGGCACACAAATACACAACGCCGTATGCATCCAGAACCACAGAATGTCGTAGGATTTCCACAATTGAAAGTACAAACAGTTGATGAGCATGATGAGCAACCAGACAAAATGCGTCCAAATTGCGTGCAGCGCACGAAATATTGTGGTCAACCAGAGTACACACCATCTCACATCGCCACAGCATGCCGTGCAACAGGTGCACTCCGCACACGTCATGTTCCGGGGGGGGGTGGAGATGGAAAGATTCAGAATATTTTTTCTGGAAATGTTAGAGTTTTTGCTGAAATTTTGGTTTGTCATATCAATTTGTATTTTGCAGGGAAATGATGGCGAATTTTATGTGCGAGCGAACCAGACAAAATGAATGAACTTCAATAAACTTCAAAAAGCGAACAAAACTATAGAATATTGCGCAGAACTCGTTTTAAGTCAACGGTCGAACACGTTTTGCCGCAATTTTATCTCGTGAAAATATAACGCGATAATACGGCACAATGATTCTCGCTGAGGTTAAACACTTTCCGCAGCGCGCTTGCAGGGTGCAGACCAGACCTGCTTTGCTTGCCGCAATATTTGCAAAAACTTGCTTCTACCTTTTTTCGCACTGAACTCAGCACAGAGGATTACTGCGTTTGCCTTGTCCAGGCGTTGTGGTAGTTGCTGAGTTGTCCTTTCATTGCATACAAAGCAAGCCAGAAATGATGGCAAGCGTGTTGCGTTTGTACATTGCGGCAAAAAAATACATTTGTGCGCGTAAAACCGGGAGTTTTGACTTGGGAAACCAGTGTAAGCACAAACGTTTCACATATAAATGTGGCCAGCTGAGCACGAAACTTGGCTGCTTTTATCGATTGCATCTTGCGTCCTATGCTTCTCCACAGAGAACAAGCACAGGCACGCAGCACACAAAGCTCCATGTTCCCTTTCTCTAAGCCCGCAGTTGTCAATGCATACAAGCGGGGAAGAGTGGTGTTTTTTGTGATCTAGGTTTCTAAAAATACTTTTTTCTGGGTATTTTGGTGCACACACAAGGCTGACTCATGCCACGAGGCACCAAAACGCACCAAAGATGTCGAAACGTCTGCGACAGCATAGCAGTTGTCATGTTAGTCAGTGAAATTTGTGAGCAAGGTTTCCAATGCAGTATGACACAAAATAAAACTTGATACTTGAAACATATTTCAGACAGAAAACTGAGCATGTAATGAACTACTGACATCTTAAGGTCGCTCATCTTATAATAAAAACGACCAATGTGATAGAAAATAATGAAAGCATCAATCTGTTCTCCTAACTTGCCGGATGGTTGTCTGTTTGGGCCTGGGATTTCAGCTGCCCAAGCCAAATGCCTGAAATATCGTTCGGTGTTTTCAGTCTTTTTACTTTGGGCGATGCGCGACGTTATCAAGTAAGTCCGTTTATCTTGTTGGGCATTGTGTTAGACGGAAACTGACTAACAAAGGTGCCGGACACTACGACAGTTACTGGAGAGCTCAGGTCAGGTGAACTCATTTAGCAGTCAAAGTAACCATAACAACGAAAAACAGCTTCAGTTGCACAGAAGAAAGGGTAAAAAGGAGAAAATAGTTTGAACACCTGCGTCTGCGCATTTGCGAGGTGCACATGCACACCTCCGGTCGTAAATTTTTTCGTAAGCCAAATTATGCAGCTCAGCACAAGCCATCTATGGTCCCGTGTCATATTCGATTGCAAAATACAACACCAGACAGCACCAAAAAGCAGAAGTAAATTCGAATAAGTTTTATTGGCCAGCAAAAACAATCCAGTGAAAGGTGACCAACTTTTAACGAGTTTGCGTACGATCATCACTTCGCTACCGTGGTCATCTAAGTGGTATACTATTGTATGTGGTGATTAGCTCAGGGGAAAGGTGGCATTCTGAAACTGACGTCATTGTAAGGATTCTGGCCACAAGAGCTGCTGCTCTGTTTGGAGCCAACTTGTACAAATGTACCACATCTAAAACGAGCATCTCTAATATTGTGAAATCGTCGAACTCGTCCGTCAACGACAGGGTTTGCTCCATTTATCTATCAATAGCTGTTCATGTCAGATCATATATGTAATTTGCCTCATTCCGTTCGGAGCCAAAACCTCGGGCCAGAAACAATAGGTAACTGGCATTTTTAGCTATTTTTTAGTCTGTCCGTGTCCTGTCAAGTCAAAAACATAAACAGGATAAACAAGAGATCATGCAACACCCTACATGTGTAAAACATGTTCCGCATGATATGCAACACAGCAGCCCTATCTTGTTATCAGTGACGTAAAAGGTCTATGATTGCATTTTTTTTCACAATTCTTTTCGTCAAGTTACGTGTCTTGGGAATTCTCGTATAGTCCGTCCATCAGCTCATGTCACTTTGTGATGCTGCTGGCCGACTTGTTCCCTTCCTCCACGTTCTAATGAAAGAGAAATTGAGTTTCCCAAAAAAATAGTTTTGCTCCTAAATTGTGATTTTTATGAAATCCACGTGTTTTATCCATTTTAATTTAATTTTAAATTTGATCGAATTCAATCCTTTTCGACACGTTCTAAAAATCTTTTAATTTTTTGCAAAATCGGTCCCACTCAATTTCTCTTTCATTAGAACGTGGAGGAAGGGAACAAACCAGGCAGCAGCAAGAAAAAGTGTCATGAGCTGATGGACGGACTATACGAGCAACCAATTTTTATTTCGGGAAAAAATCAACGTTACCAACCATACGAAATGCTATTGCACATTCAATCTGGATTAAGGAAAGATGCTACCTCCGTTTAATAGGTTCCTGCTTGGGCCACTAGTATCTATCTAGAGGTGCTAAGTTTTCGGAATTATCGTTACGCTCAAGATCACAATGGACGCGTTTTGCAGCAGCTAGAAGTGATCCACAAACTGAAGATAGACGCAGCCAACCTTCTGAGCGTTCTCGGTCTTGACGGTCATTTTCAGTTGGAATTCTTGCTGAAAAAAAGTACATAAAAGTGTCACCAGTAAGTACCGAAGCCTCGTTAATTCAAGAAGAAGCGGACTTACGAGCAAGACGTTCAGATTTTGCGATCAAATCTGATACCGACCGAAAAATACCTACATACGAGCTACAGTATGTATTACGTACTACCGACCATCGCGGTGCAGTAAATTTGTTTCTTGCATTATCTTTCTTATATTTTCAAAATAAGAGCACGCTGAAAACGGGCCCACTCTACTGTTGTCAACGCGACTGCCTGTGCTTCGTGCGTGCAAACACGTAGCAGGATGTCTGTTGCCGTCAACGCACCTGTCGCGCCATGCAAGCGCGTTACCAGCAACACAATGTGTTCAGAGTTTTTACATTTTACATGCGCCTCACACGCGTGTCGCACAACAGAAGCAAACACCCAGCCGGCTGCGTTTACACGAACCACGGGCAGCTGCGTTGACAGCAACAGTATTGGCCCCGTTAGTTTGACTCTGGCACGTCATGTTTCTAATATTTTAGAAAATAACGGCACGTTAAAAACAGCTAACATCGTTTCCGAGCGCCTTGATCACGGCGGCGACCGATGTCAGATCCAACGGGATTGTGATTCGCACGTCACCAGGTGCAACCGGACACGTGGTGTACTGGCACGCGTCCACGTTGTGTCTGGATGGGGGCACATGCAGCTAGGTATAGTCTATTATATTTCGACATAGTGTATAAGCCCCATTCAGCGATGTTTGGAGCGGGGGCTGGGTCGACGCCATTCTAAATGAATGTTTCAGGCATTGCTATAGTTCAGGCAAATACCGATTGAACATTGCTTGCCGCGTGGCGCAAAAACACGTTGGCCTGTCATCGCACAACACCAACAATGTTCAATGGCCCTGCGAATGAGTTGGCAATGCCTGTTCCGAAAAAATCAGGGTTTTTGCGAGTCGCCTTGCAAGATCATGATCGATACACCAACAAGTCCCCGGCTTTAGGCGGTGGCTCAGAACAAAAAGAAAAGAAACTCCAGTCTAAACTTGGACTCTTTATGTCTGTTGGACGACCTGATCCTGAAAGGCGACTGAACCTTGCGGCTGTTTCACGAGTTAAACGTTTTGAACTGCTACACATCCGCCGTCTATCCAAGGTTACACCACATGAAGTGGTCAAACCTCCACATACTGAATGCGTATACTGTATGTTATTGATGAGCAAGAAATCAGTCGCCAAACTGAGCTAATACTCGGGTATGCTGCTCAATGTACAAAATATGCATCATCGTTGCTATGATCTGCCCACAATGAAGAATCTTGACTGCATGGATGCATAAATGAATAAATGAATGTGGCACGGGCTACATAAAAACAACACAGCTGTTGATGTTTCACAATAAAGGATGCTCACAGAAATGGAATCGACGGCAGCGCAGCCCAATGACAGTCTCCAACCAGTGCGCCCCAGTGGTACAGATCAATGTCGGCCAGCACTTTGTTCTGCAAAACATTTCTTTTAAAGGAGTTCGACAATCTGGCCAGAATTTGGCTAAAACTCGGTCTTTTCAAAGGACGTATCCGCAAAGTTTGTTTCAAAATATGTCGAAACCCGAGAAAATGACAGCAAAATTGTAGTAATTTGCTGAACGCGCGTCATAGGGAACAAGGTAAGAGGTTTTAATGGGGTTTTATTCTAGATCAGGTTACTTTATGATTGTTTGACATGGACTAAAATGAAACAGAATGCCAAATCTGTTGTTTGTAATGCCTTTGCTTGTGAAAAACGACTTGTTAGAGAGGTTCTTTTGAACGAAGCCATGATCACAGAAAAAATAAGTTCAGATATGTAAAAAAAGTTATGTGATCTTGAAAAAAACAACCGCACGAAATAAATTTAAAAATTATCCCAAATGAAACTTCACCAGTGAACCACCGTTGTTGCTGGCATCGCCATGTATCGTGAATGGGTTGTCGGGGTCAAGCGGGTAGACGGGGTTGCCCTGTCCGTCCACTGTCGTAACGCTCTTGAACTGTAAATATGGAAAAATTTTGAGACAATGATCATAAAAAAATCAGAAACTTTTGGTGACCCAAAAGCAAGCGCCCCACTTTTGCACGGCTCGTTCTCTGCGTTGGGTGAGGTTTCGCAAATTAATGGCACTAATTGTATGCAAAACTGCCTTGCTTTCATTACTTTGTACCGTTGGTATTGTTGTTCAATGGACTCCAATTTTTTACCAGGTGGAGGTTTAATCGATTCTGCTGTATTTTTCCATGTGATTAACTCACGTGGGGTCAAAATCAGTCAAAATCAAAGCCACACTGCGGGAGAACACTAATAATGGCCCGGTTCTCGCTTTTAGTGTGAAACATTACATACCTGCAGGGGCATGGACGAATCACAGTTGAAAAAGTGCAGCGCCGTGTCGGTGCCGTTGTTGTGGTCGCACGGTTTGCCCAGCACAACTGTGGCACACAGCAGCAGGGGCGCAAGCACGCGAAACATTTTCTCGGCTGGGTGGGGACGTCTACTGGAACGGGTGTTCAACTGAAAATGAAAACCGCCGACTGATTGACTGTGTGCGTCTAATTGTTCTTTTAATGTTTTATCACTTCTTGCAGCGTGATGTGAATGTCAACAGATGTTCGATGACGTAATTCACCCCGTGATTTTCAGATAAGCACCCCACGCACAAACTTAAGCCCATATTCGGAGGTTATTCGAATATGTGCAAATGCTTGGCGGGCTTCGCCCATTGTTGCTTTGTACTTATAGGGGTAGACGTACAATCACAGCATTTGAAGCAGAAATTCTCGGGGAGGTAGTGCTTGTTTGGCATTCTCCGAAAGCTTGTGGTTTAAAAATGTTCGGAAACCATTGTAACAATAAGATTTTCCAATGCCAGTATAATCTAACTGATATCATTTGTTGTCTGACGTGTATAATTTCTTGTGATGGTCTGCTACTAATAAATGTCTATGTTATCATGTGCACCCCTTTCTCCCGATTTCTAGCAATTTTTGGTGACGCTGCTCTTTTTATCAGAAACCTTGGCGAGAGAGTCGTGCCTACCACCAGACTTGTTGTGCATCAGCTGTGGAAAGTCACAGGCAGCCTTAGCTCTAAGGTCCTGTGGAGTGGAGACGAGCAGTGAAATCAGACAGTGAAAAATCCAAGTGACATCTTTTTATGAGCAACAAGAAAGGGCGTCGTACGTATAGGATGTCAATTACATTTGAAGCATTGCGTTGACAAAAACACATAATAATGCCTACATATTCGTATGGTCTATACAAATAGCTAAGACACAAACCGTAAGGTTCACTTCAGGTGATGACCGATGCAAGATAAAACATTTATTCGTTAATGACCTTTGTCAACCACTTTCCAATAAATCCATGTCAGCTGATAATTGAAACAAACAAACAATATCATGCACCTAATTTAGAAGTGATCAACTAGCTGTATGAAGACGCAGCCAATCTTCTGAGCGTTCTCTGTCTTCACGGTCAATTTCAGTTGGAATTCTTGCTGAAAAACGTATAAAGTGTCATTGGTACTGTATAATCTCGTCTCGAAGCTTGCTCGATACTTTTGCGAGCTGTTGGGAGCAGTGCAGTTCGATCGCACGTGAGCCCGTATCTTAAGGCATCTGAGCTGGTTGTTGGTGTTGACAATCTTGTGATTGAATGGTGCAGAATCAACTCAAATATACACGTTTTGCCAATTTTTTCGTGCATCTTATCTGAGTCTCATAATGTGACGAAGGACGTACTGAGAGTGACGTTTTTGTGCTGGCTTAGTGTGCACGTGAGCGTACCGAGAACACCGGCACGACTGATTACAACTTGCGAACGCTTATCAAGTGTGATCATAGTTCAGTCGCACAGAAGATTGGAAATTGCGTGTGTTTTATGAATAAATAATGAATAACTACAGAGTTTGACCGCGACAAAACACTGACATCATTTCCGAGCGCCTTGATCACTCCGGCAACCGAAGACAAGTCCAACGGGATCGTGATTCGTACATCGCCAGGTGGCACCGGACAGGTGGTGAACTGGCATGCGTCAATGTTGTGACTGAAAGCAGGCATGCACACAAAGCTAGCTGATGTTTCAACGACAGTCAAAAGTTTGATTATGCATCAGCTGACGGTCTATGCAGAAAAGCATCAATTTCCCAACATGGAAAGAAGATTTTTGAGTGTGAATACTCACAGGAACGGAATTGACGGCAACGCGCCCCAATGACAGTCACCGAGAAGGCCACTCCAATGGTACAGGTCAACGTCAGCCAACACTTTGTTCTGTGGAGGAATTTTTACGATGAATTTATGCGATATTTTGATAAACAATAAAGAAAACTTAAAACATAACACTTTTTGTACGAAACATCACCGTTGTTCCGCCACCGTTGTTCGCATCGGCGTGGATCGTGAACGGATCGTCGGGGTCGAGAGGGTAGACGGGGTTGCCCGATCCGTCAACCACCGTAATCGTTTTCACCTGCACATCGAATGGCCAGTATTTACAAAATGGTTGTGAAACTGGAAAGTTGAGTGGAATGGATAATACGGTGGCGGTGAAAACGTTGTCGTGTGGGCAAAGTTAGGTACATTTGTGTGGCTAGCGCGAATGCACGCGTGCACCACTGGGGAAGTTTTGTTTTGCGGTTGGAGTGTGCTGTGGTTCCATCCAACTTTCCGCTCAACTCTCCACTCCACTGTTTCGTGAATATCTGCCAAACCCTGTGAAAATTTGCATTTCTCCTCAGCCTATTTTCAGAATTTACTAACGCAAAGGATGTTGCTATTGTTCAATGGACGCAGACATCATTCAATGTGTGGATGGATCAGGCCGGTTCTAATGAATTTTTAACACGCGCGCTCATGTTTTGCATGTGTGTAAACCATTTGGTGAGAAAACTGACGCTCACATTTGCTATAGATCTCAAGAAAAGGGTAATCTATATCCACATTGCTAGATATGTAGCAAATCTCAATTGGCATATGGTTTCTATTTCGTCACTTTGCACCTGTTTGATTTCAGCTAACTTATGAAATTGATTAGATCTAGATCTGTGTCAGAACTGGCAGCTAAGATTTGAAGTCGATGGGTACCTATGACCGATTCAGGACAAGAAAGCTGCATGACTTACCCGCTTTTAGTGTGAAACATTACATACCTGCACCGGCATGGACGAATCACAGTTGAAATAGTGCAGCGCCGTGTCGGTGCCGTTGTTGTGGTCGCACGGTTTGCCCAGCACAACTGTGGCACACAGCAACAGGGGCACAAGCACGCGAAACATTTTGTGGACGGTACTGAATGGGAAATCACGTAAAACAGGTGTTCACTAAAACAGAAGAGTTTTGTGTGAATTGCGGATCGCACACAACCGTCGGGTGAGCTGTGATCATTTCACCGATTTTGCTCAAAACTGATGTAAGAGGGTTTGTTTGTGTGCTGAATCTGAATTTAGGTCTAATTTTTTGCACGTTGCCCCTAATGATAATACCAAGATGGACGTATGCAAGCGTTGAACGAAAGCTGTTTCGATAGAAGGTAGCCTGCAAACCCAAGTCCAAGTTTTTGGTTAGCGACCAAACAACTTATTGAGCAAAATCGGTCAGATGACCCCGATTGAGAAATCCCCTTTTAAAAATAGGTATGTAGGGAGAGTCGCGCGATGAACACCGGAATCGGATTCTCCGACTTCAAGGTTGAGCAAAAGACGTTTCGTTCAAAAAAAGCAGTTTTTAGAAAAACGGAAAAAGCTATTTTCAAGAACGCACAACTGCCCAAAACATGTACCAAAAGTTGGAAAACGTGCACTTTAATGAAGTAATTCCTGTGTTCAGCGTCAAAATAAACGTGTTTCAACCCTTTTCTTGCGAGTTTCAAACACCCCATGTCGGCCCCACATCATCAGACCAAAATTGGCCGGGCCATCTTTGAAAGTCAAACTCCGTATATTATCGACCGACGCAAATCGACAACTAAATATTGGACGAATGTTTTTTGAAAACATTGGACCAAAATTTCATTTACCTTGAAAATCTAGATAATTCCCTGAAAAAACCGGAGAAAATAAAGGAAGGTCAGAATTTTAAAAACAACAAAAACGACCAAGACTTTTTTTAGAAAGACTTCGTTTTTTACAAAAACGCCGTCGGTTTTTCTCAATCCTGTCCACGCTAATAGAAACGAGCGGAACTCCTCCGCGTGTGCCAACGTTCTGTGTCACCCCCACTAGACTGAGCCTGAAAACTTGTCTCGAACCTATGTACATATGTGGGCATTGACGGTGTTTCAACCTGGGTTACTATCTGCTCCCGGGCGAGGCACCAAGGTTCTGGGGGTTTGAGGTAGACTACAATTAGGAAGTCACTGGATAACTCTTATTGGCTGGGGGTCGTCCCTTTTGTTTCAATTTTATCACAGTGTGAACGCTAACATATGTTTCGGTGACGTACAATTCAACCCTGAGATTGTCAGCCCACTGCACCAAATTCGTTACTTTTGCGCGTGACCACTTTTACGCTGGTCAAAATCACTGTTCTGTCGCAAAATACGGGTATTATATGCAAAATTTGCCAACGCCAAAGTCCCAGTCGTCCCGTACACACATAGTGCTTGCCCCAAAGTTGATGCGGCCCCCCAAAGCCATATTTTTGTTTTCGGATCTCATGGCCAATTCCGGGGTACTTGTTTGGCATCATCCAGAACACCATGGTCAAAAATTTGCTGCAAACACTATGAGAGGGACTTACACAAAATGCTTGTTAATCATTTTTGTGTGACGTGTATCATTATTTCATGCCGTGATCTCGGGCAGCACTTTCAGCATTTTCTAGTTAGCAACATTTGGTGAGTGTAGTGTGTACGCATTTTTATCAGAAACTAAAGTCTGAGTTCGTCCAAAATCAGACTGGTGCTACAATCTAAATCAGCTGTACAAAGTCACACGCACCCAAATTCGATTTTTATTGGCCTGTCTGTAAGACACAAAGCAGTGAAACATTGCAGATAACAGCATCAATTTTTATTCAACGCGAAGGCTTCACATTTCGTTATTGTTGTGCCCATACGCAATGCGCAGTAACCATAGCTTAATAAAACTTACATTATATATTGTTCAGTGTCAAGGACAAACGAGACACAGGCTGACAGAACTAGGCAGCCGAGACGCTCATACGATGAATGTCAGTTAATTATTGCAAGCAAATGTCAGCTCACAAACAAAAAGCAAATGCACCAAATTTAGAAGTGATCCACAAACTGAACATAGACGCAACCAATCTTCTGCCCGCTGCCAGTCTTCACGGTCAACCTCAGTTGGAATTCTTGCTGAAAAAAAAACAGAAACACCTAGGGACACCACCTGACAAAATCTGTTTTTGCTGAAAAAAGATTATCATTGACAATGTATATGATTCCATTGTTATCATGCCCATCAGCAGTACACGCATTCTATAGGGCTCTTTGTCGGTTGTCGCGCCAAAGCACAATGAAGGTACAGTCCACCCTGAATATGTCTAGCAACTAACGTCGTTTCCCAAGACTTTGATAATTCCAGCCACCGATGTCAGATCCAACGGGATTGTGATTCGTACGTCACCAGTTGGCACCGGACACGTGGTGAACTGGCAGGCGTCCACGTTGTGGCTGCAAATACGTATATGATGTTTCACAAAGACACACACACACTGATGTACGGTATATAAATGTCCAGCGAGCACGAAATGAGAACGAGGGGTTCGTTACGGAACATGTGTTGGCGACATAAATATTCCATGTTCTCTACGTACGCTAGAGCATTAGAGCTTCGTTGGACTCACAGCGAGCCAATCGACGGCAGTGCAGCCCAATGGCAGTTGCTGAGAATGCCGCTCCAGTGGTAAATGTCGATGTCAGCCAGCACTTTGGTCTGCAAGGAGTTTGTAAAATAAATACATTTTTTAAGTTTATTCGATATTTTATTCAAATATCAAGGCGAAACATCACCGTTGATCCACCACCGTTGTTCGCATCCCCATGTATCGTGAATGGGTGGTCGGGGTCGAGCGGGTAGACGGGGTTGCCTTGTCCGTCCACCACAGAAACCGCCTTGAACTGAAAAAATGGGAGCTTTATTCCATATTTTTTAAATTTGTGGGAATTTGGAAACCACCGGACATATCCTGTCTATCGCACCACTAAATATGGGCGCACGACATCAAGTTGACAACGTACCTCGCAGTTCCCGTTTTTCCCGTGACCCTGGCCCCGTTCAGCGTGAGCCTTACAACAAAACTACTGTACGTACATGAAAAATTATAAATAGCTTCAGTTTGTTGTAGTTCATCCTCGGGTGTCATCATAATGGATGGTAGAAATCGTAGAAATCATATTTTGTAATTAGAAAACTAAATGCGTTTTTTGTGTGAAACATCACATACCTGCAGCGGCATGGACGAATCACAGTTGAAAAGTGCAGCGCCGTGTCGGTGCCGTTGTTGTGGCCACACTTGCTGCACAACACAACTGTGGCACACATCAGCAGGGGCACAAGCAAATGAAACATTTTTTAATCGGATTTTTGGGAGACTGGAGGCTCTGATTAGTCGATTTTTTGGATTTCGGATTTAGGATCCTGGTGGTGCACTGAATAGAGAAGGTATTTTAGATATTATCTTACGCCCAACACCACACATTTAAAACTGGACCCGGAACTCCAGAAGCTCTCCACAGCAACCAAGGCAGGTTACCACATTTCACAGGGGGCCGCTTGAAG